>CAJNDV010036008.1:66069-90990 GCA_905221635.1 Symbiodinium sp. CCMP2456
TCTATCTGTCTATCTGTCTTTCTATCTCTCTGTCTATGCATGCACGGTCATACACGGGTCCACATATATACATATATATATATATAGATAGATATAGATATAGATATAGATATAGATATAGATATAGACATGTGATTATAGCCTACATATATATATATATACACACACTTACATATATATATATATATATATATGTATGCCTGCACATCTACTACATGTGAGTTGAGATTTTCAACAGCTATTGCCCATGGTTCGAACATGGCACCGCGAATTGCAGACCAAGCCTGTGCCTGCTGAGACAAGCCATTTGAAGGGCTGCCTGCCACTCCTAGAAAGCGCATGTGCGCGGAAGCTGCAAAAGTTGTGTGTGATTTGAGCCATGACGAAGGAAGCCAAGTCTGTAGGGTATGCAGCTGCCCGCCACCCTTGAGTCGCTGTCTGTAGGGAAAGCGAGAAATCCAGATGCGGATGATTTCGTGAGAGTAGGTTACACCATGGAAGCTGAAACTAACATGCTTCGCAGAGGTTGAGATCTATGTTCGTTGCAAGCAAATGGGCTGTGAGCATGTCATGGCTTTCATCGAGGCACAGATCGTGTAGCCGGAGATCCGTGCGCAAGGGAATCGGGGCTTCCCATTCTGGAGATACTGGTGCGCCGAATGTGCCGAAGTAGGAAATAATGTAGGGGCCTTAGTAATTAGAATAGGTTTTTTTGGTTACTATACTATAATTATCCTAAGGAGCCCCCGCAAAATAGTATAGGTCATTATAAAGGTCCCGACATTCCGTGATGGCAAATCCTATGCTTGCTGCATGTTCCATGAATCTTTCGAATCGACCCCATGCTCGCATGTGTAAACCCGAAGAACCGTGGGCTGGCTGTCGTCAACTCTGAGGACTCGAATTACATGGTGAGGTTTGGGGCCCAAAGACCATACATAGTTTGCCCCACTAGCTCTTTAACCTGTTGCGAGCCGCATAGGGTGATGAATCAAGGTTCGAGGGTTTGAGTCTGTTGGGCTTTCTAGCGCTTCGAGAGCTCTATGCTCAGTCCCGAGCTCCGGTGAGAAATCATCTGCACCTGGGTTCCCTGCAAGTGTTAACGTCTAGCTGCATGCTGAAATGCAGTTTCAACGCGCCCACCTTGCTCTCTGGCAAGGATAATAATTCAGTTAATACAGGACTACTATTTTGGGGGTTCCTTATTATAAGTATAGTATACAATACCCCAAAACCCTATTCTAATTATTAAGGCCCCTACAGTATCCGAGCCCAGCACCGCAAGAAGGACGGCCCGGCAATTTCTGAAACTCCCGTTTGCTGCTTGATCCAGAGATGCTAGACCTGTAGCCGACAACACCTAGCTTTTTTAGGGCTCCTTATTTGGATTTCGATGTGTATCTATATATATATATATATACATATATATATATATATATATGTGGTTCCTTAAGGTAATTTTCTGAGTCACAGGATATATACTTTTGCCCAGAAAGGTCAGACCCCAAACTCTGCTGAACCCTGCATATGCTTGTTTGTGTTCTGTTTCTTAGACCCTAAGGGCCCATGTACGCAAAGTAGTATATACTTTGGCCCCAAAGTACCGATATAGGGACTGCTTTAAGGCCAAAGTATATATATATATATATGTATATATATCTATATACATTATTTGGGTACATGGACCCATAGGGAGACAGTTCAGGAGTTTTGTCGTTTCAGGCTTAGGGGTAAGGCCAGAGCCGGCTTGTCACAAGGCCACTTTGATCACATTGTGTAAAGGCTAAATTTGAGTAAAGAAATAAACGATCAAAGAAGTTCAATAATTGCTCTGTGAGATCTGTTTTTTTTTTGTTTTTTTCTTTCTCTCTCTCTCTCTCTGTCTGTCTGTATATTGATACATACACATAAAGCTGGGTAGGCGGAGTTTATGGTTCAAGGCTTTCATCCTTCGCAGATGGAGATCAGGCTGGGCCTTGATCGGTGCGACCTCATCGCTTGCAACAGCTGAAATGAAAAAGTTGTTTAGGGTTTAGGGTTGAGGGTGCGCCAGATAGACCGGAAGCAGATTTAATTAGGCGCATACCATCCGCGCACCTGCTGGCGGTTAACGGGGCAGGGCTAAGGGGTCTGGGTTTAGAGTTCAGGGTTTTCGAGATCATAGGGCTGTGCTTTTCCACGCACATCACTGTGTTTTTGTCAGCTTTGATGTGCTTCGCAGGTTAAGGCATTCCTTGGCGGTCTAACTGCGGCCACAACCCCAAGAGAATTGCTCTAGAATCTTTGGATGATAGCCTGACCAAATCCCCTTCCGTTTAGCAGACCTTCATGCCCCGAGTTCTTCTCCCAGAATCAGGAGCATCCTCCGACCTGACGTGGAGAGCAATTCCCCCGGCGGCCTACCTGATCTGGGATGCTTGGCAAGACCCGAAAACGCTGAAACATGAGTCTAGATGGGAAGCCTCGAAATCGGAAATTGGGGGAGAATTCGTTGTCTTGCTTTCCACTGGGGCGGAAGCTGCATGGCAAGAGACGGCCGTTGGTTATGAGACCCCGTTGAAGCCTCTGCTGCGCATGTCGAGCCGGCCTAACAGGCAGTCGTGTGTAGATGAAGTTTTCGTAAGGATTGTAAAGCTGCACGCATACAAGACAAGTGGCGAAAGCCTAACCCTCAACCCTAGGCCCTCAACACTGGACAGATAGTAGTTCAAAATGGTGAGACCGTACACTCAGCAAGGTATGCTATAGGTGAACACTGCGGCATTGGCCCTTGACTTTTCCTCGGGTTCTGACACGTGACTGGAGCCCCGTGGCGCCATGGCACGACCAAGTTCCTCCGGGACCGTTTCGAGGACGGAAGCAAGCAATAAACCCTACGGGTGCTTGTAGCGCATGATAACCCTGGTGGTTCACCCCCCCCCCCTCCCACACCCCACAAAAACAAGTTCGAAGTTTCGCATAATTGCGACTAGACTTGGTTCTTGGGGTTTAGGGTTTTGCTCTCATATGGTTAGACCACGGCCTTATACTTGTGGGTCTTAACTTGTCTCCGAACTGACAGCCATGTAGCTGTTGTTAGATTGCCGCCGAAGACGTCGAGTGCGGTTTGGCCAATGGACATGACACGAGTCGGTTGATTGCATCAAAACAGATTAAAAGACAAGCATATACCTGTACATGACCCGGCTACATTCTCTTGGAGCCCCGAAATCAACTGTAGATGGATCGCTGCCTGCGAAGGATTGCATTTCTTCTCCTTCTGATCCAAGCTGCAACCGGTGTTGGACCTCCTCCAGAGACATGCAGCAAAGAGGATGTGGCTTTGATGCAGATCCGTGAGTCTAGTGCTGATGCACAAGGACCATGTGCGTGTAACCCAGCAGATGGAGACAATAACGCGGAGTACGCGTATCCTGTGGAGGATCCGAGTGCCTGCTTGTGTTCCAACTGGAACCTAGGTTCCCCACTAGTACCCTTTTGCACTTTTTCTTTTTGTTCCCTGATTCAAACTAAATAGTAGGAAGAAGGGTATCCTTCCCTAAGGGTCCATGTACCCAAATGGTAGAGCATTGGCCCTAAAGTACCCATATAGGGACTACATTAAGGCCAATGTTCTACTATTTGGGTACATGGACCCTTAGGGCTTATTATTAAGGGGCTACTGGGGAACCTAGGAACCCAAACCAGAGCAGTACCTGCAATGCGGATTTCCAGCCTTGCTCGAAGCACCATGTCATCCCCGGAGCACCCTGGGGCCTCGTCTTCTTTGGAATGAGCATGTCACGGCAACATCCGGAGGTGCTTACATCGAACTTGAACAGTGTGACTCACCAGACCAAGTTTGACTTCAATCGGATCCAAGACCGAGGAAATCAATACCTTTGCAAAAGTAATGATGATGGCTGGCTCACCGGCGGTGGTAACGGGCAGTCTTCCTTCATGCTGCCCAACATCGACTCGGGACACATGGAGTTTGTCCATCCAGGCACAACATGTGCCACTGTAGCACCAGGCTCTCAGGTGAAGCCTGAAGTGGCGAGCTACTTTCCCAACTTCCCGCGGCTCATCACCGGAGCCTCCTTGGCCGAACTGGTGGAGCGAGTTCGCTGGAAGGTGAAGTTCAATCAGATCCGGGTCGTACCCACGAATGGTCAGTTCACTGAGACGCAAGAGTATCAGCTGCGGTTTAACCCTTACGACGCGAGTGGCAACCTTGTGAATCCCACCATGACGGCCGTTTACAACAAGTTAGTGAATGAGTTCAAGGATATCCAGGTCCTCGACTCTTCAGATCCTTTTCACATGTCCATGATTCGGCAGGTGTCATTTTGCACTGCCCGGGCCCGGAACGACTTCCAGCAACACAACGAGGACTACACCATTCAGCCCTGGTATAACTGGGCCAAAGCACAGAATGGAGTTGTTCTGAATGAGCATTTGCCACAATACAAAGTTGCCGGTGCGGGAGGCTTCTACTTATTCGTGACCCGAAACCGACCGCTCTTTTACTTTGCCCCGCAAAAATGGGGAGTCAAGGGCTTTGCCACCAAGACATACTATGTGAAATGGATTCAGGATGGAAAAGCTGTGGCGTTTGCAAATCCCAATGGGGGTCCTATAGTTGAAATCCTGAAATACATACCTTTCAAGAAGAAGGTACAGACTTTCATCTATGAGCATGCCGAGCTTATTGAGATAGCGACGGCCTTGTGTGCAAAGTTCAATTTCCACCGCTTGCCGTTAACCTACTGGACATCGCCATGATTTGGTGGCACACAATATTGGAGAGCTAATGAAAGATTGAAGCTCACCTTAGCGATAGCAGTTGTCGGGGTTCATGGTCGGAGAGACCCCTGTTGGTTGAACTTATACCTTATGTCGGCTAAGCTGTGTTCTATTCAGTTTGTCCAGCATGAAACCCTCTTTTGTGGGCAGACGCAGTCTGCAAGGCTGTGCCAGACAGCTCTGAACAATGTTCGACTGGTAGGCGTCCGCATCTCCGACTGTACTGTACCTGTGACACGGATGTTGTGGAAGGTCCTCTGTACAGATCCATTGATCCATTGTAAAGATCCCAAGCTGAAGACTCTAGCAGTGGACGGCTGAAGTTCCCGCAGCACAAGCCAGCAAAGACTGAGCGATTGCGCCTCTGTCACGGTGGAGGTGGTGAGAAAAAAGGCATCCGAATTCTTTGGTGGCCTGCCATGCGCATGGCTTGTTTCGAAGCATGGTCTTCCTGGGCCCTGTTGCGCCGCACTCCGACTACTTCGGCACCACAAGCCGGACCATACCCGACCCATAATTCGAAGAAGCCCCAGGTAGCAGAATGGCCCCGAGTCCCCGAAACTTCAGGTTTGAGAATCTGAGCAGCTTGAAGTAATACAAAAGGGCCCGATCAAGAGCCCGAACTTCGCCCGAACATGCGGCATGGAATCAGACCTTTGATTCAGAAGAGTTTAGGTCTGGGGTTTTGGTGTTTCGAACCTTAAGATGCTGCTGGGTAGTCTTTGCTGTGTTTTGTTCTGATGCGAGGAGCTACAGACACAACGCCCTCCGAAGACATGACTGCGTCATGTGCAGCTTTCCATTCGCCCAATACTCACGCGACACACCTGCTAGGAGATGCGGTGTAAGTGGGTTAGAGTCTATATCTCATAGTCTCCACCCGAAATTTGTTTTTTTTTAGAATGTTGTTAGTTAAATTCAGAAACCGTGAAACTTCCCACAAGTACCTTATAAACACTATAAACCCTAGAAGCCCTAAGCCCTGAACCCAATAACCCGACATCCCCAACCAAGGATCTGCAGGGAGAGCGGACAAGTCGCATCTTCGCGGCGGCATCAGTGAAAATAACGCATGCAGCAGGTTGCGGCTATCAGAAGCAGTTCTGCTTCCTCGGCCTCCCCGTAGTACCCTTCTGCACTTTTTATTACGGGTGCTTTTGATTGAAACCAAGACAGTGGGAACGAAGATATCTTTGGCGTTTGTCGTTAAGAGGCTACTGGGGCTCCTAGCTTTTGTATGGTATAGATGGGTATACCCTCGACTACCGTGGGCACAATAGAGATGCAAGAACCCAAATCCCAAGATCCTTCACTGCGGTCAGGCTTTAAACTATGTGAGTTGTGAGTTCCGGAGACTTAAAGCCCATGCAGTCAGAGTTGCCAACTTTGCGAGGAGTTCCGAAGTTATGAAGTTGACCCTGTGTGTTCGGCATTTCGCGTATCTACCTCGATAGCAGTTTGCTACACCGGCATTTGGGCCCAAAGATGCGAGGCGACCCTGATCAACACTATGCCGGCACCAGCGCCTACATGTCGACCTCTCTGACACTTTATTTTGCCAGAAAGCGCTCATGTTCTCGTCGGTCGGGTCGGTTATGCTGCGCATTTTCTAGACTACCTAAACGCTACTTAAATCCTAAACCCCTTTAGATGCCTAAATCTAGACCCTACAAGCTTCAAGCCCTAATCCTGAAACCTTATATACCCCAACTGCAAATCTTACTCTAAGTCTTAAACCGAGTAGACCCCAAGGCATAACCATCAACCTTATAGGCCGCAAACTGCGAACTATAAAACCCCAAAGCCTACAAGCACTAAGCCCCAAACCCTACAAACCCTAAATCCTGAACTGCAAAAACCCCTAACTCCGAAACTCCTAAACCTAAACCCTAAGCCCTAAACCCTGCAGCTTTCGCAAGGTCTCGGCTCGATCTTCTCAGGGCGTAGCATGGGAACTTCCCGGTTTTCTCCCTGATGGTCTCCACGCTCGAGGGCAGATGGCTTCTGGAAGATGAGAACGGGGACACGACCATCGCTCTGATCTCGGAAAATGGGGAGGTCAAGTTCATGGAAGATCCCGAGGTGCTTCGAACTGCATGGGGGGGAGTTGAGATCTGAATATAATATTGAAAATATAATATATAATATATAATTAGATAATCTATAATATATAATGTATAATATAATATGTAATACAATATTATACTTTCTGGCCAAAATCATTGCGGTGTGCAAACTACCTGTGATTCTGAGGGAGAATGGTGCAGAACCATAGTAATGATTGACACTGGCGGTGCAATAGCAGATCATAGCACAAGCTCGTGTTGTAATGGCCCTGCATCATATGAGGCTGGTAACAGCGAAGCCACCTCACTAGAACACGGTGATTCCCTAAACCCTAAACCCTTCGCTGGGGTCGGGGTCGGGTTGCACACGAAGTGCTTGGACTCCTGCGACAGGCGGAGATGCGAATTGCTGAACCCAATCCCGGGACACTGGAGTGCCTCGGCATAATATAGGGCCTAAATAGTTACCCATATTATTCCTGAGGGCTCCTTATTACAACTATACCCAACTATAAAGCAGAGCCCAAACCCTATTCTAATTATTAAGGCCCCTACATTACGCGTTGCCAACGATCCGTGCCACAAAAACCATGCGTGCTCATGTTGCTAACCATGCCCGGCGTCACGAAATGCCGCTCAACCACGTGGTTGAAGGCACCACCCCCGGTCTGCATCATACTCCGCACAGGAAATGTATAAATACTTTCGGTGCAAGGTAATTTGCAAATGCAGTCTAGCCGGCATGGCAGGTATAGCCGGTGCAATGCGCAGCTCGCATTCGTTGTCTCCTGACAGCTGTTGGCCCCATGATGGCCCTAAACTTTGCCCTAAACCCTCTCAAGGTTGCTAATATTCAATCACTTGAACGAACTAGATATAGTATCGATAAGCAAACAAATTTTCAAAAATACAAAGAAATATAAGTTAGGAATATCAAGAACGTTTAGATTAGACCTGATCCCCGGACATCCACCACAGCCCAGATTCCTCCTGCTCTCCAGCGACGGTGAGGAGCTATGCCAGGCACGAGCTTTCCAATTTCCGCAAACCTCGTGATTTCTTAAGGGCTTAGGGTTTAGGGTTTGTGTGCAATTGGCGCGAATCAGGGAGCCAAGCCTGGCTCCTATATCTATAGACCCTAGCAGAGCCCAGTCGCGCGCAAGGCTTGTTGAGAGGGCTCCCGAATGCCCGAAGCCTCCAACCTTGCCCTCAGAGCCTCTATCGGCATTTCGAAACAACACTTTTTCTCTGGCGCAATCTACGAGCCTAAATAAGTGCTAATTATGATGATGGGCGCTCATTAGTCTAAATATCTGGTTTATTCATTGTAGGACCCAAGCCACAACATATGTCGCCCAAAGATGGGCACTACTCGACGTAGACTTGCCTCGGAGGCCCACAGCTTAGACACATCAACCCTGACACTAAGCCCGAATCCCAAAGCCACGTCACCTACACAAAATCTGATTCCTCCGGGTCTGAGATGCCTGGGTCTTGGGGGCCCTCGGTTTGAATATTTCATATTTGAAGAGCCCAGTGCATCTCTAGGGGTTTAGGGCTTAGGGTTTATAGGGTTTAGGGTTTATAGGGTTGAAAGGGTTGTTTTTTCGGGTTTCGTGGTTGCTTTGCGACGTTTGCGCAACTACACTGAGCACCAATCTGCTGGACCCCAGACCGTAAGCCGCTTCAATATGCCTTTGCGCACTAGGCCCGAGACATATATGTGACCAGCATATAGGAGTCTGAGCAGTTTATTATGACCCTTCCTTTGAGGTTCCTTGTTACACCATATAAAGGTTTTAGAGTTTAGGGTGTAGAGTTCAGAGGTTTAGGGTTTAGGCTTTAGGCTTTAGGGGTTAATAACTCTCACTCTTAATTCCCCTATCTCCGATCCACCCTTGACCCCTTGACCTTTCACCCTTCGAGTCCTCAACCCTTCAAACCCTGCCGACCCACACCCTGTTCCGAAGTCTAAAACCTGCTTCGGTTTAGGGTTTAGGGTTTATATAGTATCCTAAACCCCGTCCAGCCACCGCCCCCACCAACAAACAGGCATAATCCCTTGTACGAGGACCCTAAACTCCTAACCAACACCGACGACAAACTAACACCCTAACTAAACCCCAAATCCCGCATCTGTAATGTAAAACCGAAATTCCAGACGCGAAAGCCTGGACGCTTTGTTTGAAACCCGAGCAGGTCAAACTGGTCGAGGCAGAATCTGGCCCAACGCTGCTGCCCGGCTGAAAGACTTGAAGTGGAGGGGGGGGACAGCACTAGAGACCTAAAGTACTTCCCATATTGATTTATCCCAGGTGTGTGCCTGTACAGGCGGACTTGGTGTAGGTCAAGGTCATCACACCTCAGGCCCGAAACCCCAACTCTAAAACCCTCAACATTTCACCTTAAACCGTAAACCGGAAATCTTAATCAATCCTAAACCCTAAGCACCTTAAACCCTAAACCCTAAAACACCCCCAAACACTCCAAACCAGCCTAAAACACCCTAACACACACACACACTGAAACACCCTACAGTAAACACCCTTAAAAGACACTACAAACAAACCCAAAACAAGCTCCAAAGCTGAGGCAGCTCCAGGGCTCGGACGGGCACAGCGAGACCTGGAGGAAGATCCGTCAGGATGCCCCGACTCTCGGAAGGAAGGGCTTTAAACCCTAAACCCTAAACCCTAACCCCTAAACCCTAAACATTAACCGTGGGCTTGGGGCTTAGGGGATGCCGCGAGTCTCGGAAGGATTGTTTTGGGCTAGTTCTGGCGATGTTCTAAACTTCAGGAGGGTTTTTCGGAGATATTACGGTTATGTGTAGGACTTTAGGAGTCTGCTTTTCGGTACATTGCCACTATGTTTTGGACTTCAGGAGTATAAATGAGATATTTCGATATTTCGGTTATGTTTAGGAGCATATTTGCGTGGATTCGGTTCAGCTGAGGGTCTGTCAGGGCCATAGATTACGGGTATGTTTAGGAGTATATTCCGAGAAGATTCGGGTTAGCTTAGCTCTGCTAGGGCCATTGCACTAGTAGGATAATCAGGAGAGCTTCTTCAGCGTTCTTTGTTCTTGGATCAAGACGTGGTTTAGGCTTTGGTCGGTACAGATTAGCGCTTTGGAGTTTAAGGAGGGAGATGTTGGGTGTGTTGTGGTCGAAGTAACGGGTGGACTGTACGAAGCAGGTGATGAAACGACAAAAGAAGGAGGAGCTTCCCGTTTCTTTCGATTTTACACGATTTTACACTGTGGTCCCAAGTCGGACTTTGGAGGGTGACTTCTTCAACAAAGCATGGCATCATGACATGAAGTTACTCAGTCTGGGGCTTGCAAGCATCCGGCGTCTTGGATACGGCCTGTGTTAGGTGTTTGAGAGCTGTTAGGCTGCGTGACAGGGGATTCAGGGGTTTAGCGAGTTTATGTGCTCGACTGGAGTCAGGGCAACAAGCTGGAAACCCGGAGTCTTCAAATCTCCATTTCTCTCTTTGCACTTTGGCTACTACCTGGACCCAAAGAACCTACATTTTTAGGTTCCTGATTATGATTTCGTTACAAAAGTCCTGTAAAAGGTGTGTTATTTGGCTTAAGGCAACCCTATGTAGAAAAGCCTTGCCGAGGAAGACTGTCTCCAGGAAAAAGGGCGCGCTCCCGCGCATTTTCACGAAGGACTGGGCGTGGAAGCAGGTGAATAGATGAAGGTGTGGGGGGTTTATATGGTTGCTTTGGAATCAGTGTTCATCTTTAAACACACGGTGCCTTAAAGTGACTTATGGTCTAAGGGCCTTACAGTTTGGTTTTAGGCTTCGGGTGGGGATCTCTCATTTATCGGACAGCGCCGTGTAGCCACGACCTGCTGAGTTCGGATCTGTGGATGTAGTGATCCACTTGACATCTTCGGGGCCGGGTGAAATTGATATAGGGGTCTTAAGTAGAATAGGGTTTAGGGGGTATATTATACTATACATATAGCAAGGATCCCCTGAAACCCTATTCTCTTTTTTAAGGCCCCTACATTACCTAGTTCACATTAAAGGAATTGGGAAGCTGAACTATTCCGTGGGCTTGAGTCAGTCGCCTTAGACCGGGTTTCATAGCAACCTAAACCCAACCACCCCCAAGGTGCAGAAGTCTTACCAACCAGCAACATTCTTCCTAAGTGTTTCTTATTACATTATACTAGGGTTTAGGGTTTAGGGTTTAGGGAATTTATACTTTACCCCAAAGACCCTATTTTAACTATCCTGGCCCTATGTTAGCCCGGTCAGGAAGGGCAACAGGGTTCCGCGGCGCCGCCTGCCCCCGAGGGCGAGACAGCTGAAGGAGCGCAAGGCAAGCCGGGGTCTGTAACATAGAAGTCCTCCGAAAGGGTCCTAAATCTTGCTACTATACTCTATGGGTACTGAGGATGTTTTGGGCATGTCATCGCACACCCTAGGTTTTACAGAGCCTACTAAACATGAGAGTGCGGGGTTTCGGGGTTTGAGAGGCAGCCTGCAAAGCTCTTAATCCGAGTTGCTGCTCTCCTAGGTGAAACTCCTTAAGTACTTCTAGTCTCCATTGTAGTTCCTTTTGTCGGTTAGACTAGTCGTATAGTTAGGTTAGGATCCTATAAGGTAACCCAAAGAGGATAAAGGCACGACCATGGAGACTTTAGGTATGTAAGTAAAGTTTCAAATCTCGGAAGCACAATACCGTAAGCATCGTAAAGGCTTGTGCGCCCTCGGACTTAACTCCCGATGTAGGCGAAACCCAGACCATGAGCCCTTAGTAAAGCTTCACAACCTCTGCCCTTCGGGCTGAAGCTCAGACCCGTAATTCTGAAGATCAAATTGGAAAGTCTAAACTTGAAAAAGAAGCCCCAAGCCTAGACGTTAACCAGGGGTTTAGGGTTTAGGGTTTAGGGTGTAGGTTCTTGGACATGCCGGGCGTGGGACGTGCTTCATGTCATGTGCTGGGCGTTCCCAACTACACGTGAGATTGTCGGTTCCGTGATGCCCTTGCTGTTTTCTTTCATACGAATGGTCGCATGTATGTATGTATGTATGTATGTATGTATGTATGTATGTATGTATGTCGTATGTATGTATGTATGTATGTATGTATGTATGTATGTCGTATGTATGTATGTATGTATGAATGAATGTATGAATGTATGTATGTTTATGTATGTATACATTATACATATGCATATATATATATATATATATGTGTATAGATGTATAAAGACAGAAATAAGTAAAAGTTTATCCATATATCTAATGTATAGGTTATGTCTATGTGTAAATAGTTTGTATGTACATATATAATCATACGAAAATGTATACAAGCAATTGTGTACATGTAGCCATTATTATACATATTATACACGCATGTGTATGAATATCTATATCAATATCTTTTAAGCTTGTATGTAAAAAACCAAACTCACGAACCTTCAAGCAAATCATCCTCTGTCTCCAAGGCTAGGGATCTCGAGTTTGAGTTTAGGAGTCGGGGTGTAGGTTTGAGACCAACTGCGAACTTAAAGGTGTGTGTTGATGATCTTAGGGTTTAGGGTTTAGGGTTTAGGGTTTAGGGTTGCGCAGGGACGTTTTGTGTTGTTGCTGTCGCGAGAGGATGCTCGGAGCGGTCGGTGAAACCCAGTCGAGCTTCTGCCAAGGTAGTGTCCTTCAGCTGCCTTCCCATAAAGAAGCTATGTGTCCACGCTGCTGAGTCTTATCTGGTTGCATGTAGATATCGGCGATATTCACATATCGTGTCAGGCAGTTTGCCAGTTACCTCATTGACCCTAGCAGTTCCCCTTGAACCCTAAATAAACTCTGAGACTTTAAACGCTGAGCCCTAGAGAAACATTGTTGAGGTAGTATCTGCCTTACTTACAGGTAAAGGCTCCTTGTGATGCCTTGAGAACCTACGCGGGCCCCGGCTTCTTTAGATCTTTGACAGCTGGGTTCTACGAAGTGTGGAATCAAGGCTGCTGACTTCCACCCTAATATGGGGGCCTAAACAGTTTCCTGTAAGGGGTTCCTTATTGTAGTTTTAGTGGGCCCCAAAACCCTATTCTAATCATTGAGGCCCCTACATTACTCCCCGGAAGCCTGGGCTTGAACTCCGAATCCTTGACCCAAGACTGGCTTATAAACCCTGAACGGATTAGGGTTTAGGCGGTTTAGGCTAAACCCTAAACCCAAAACCATTATGAGCCCTAAGTGACCCGAAATCTGGTGACCTAAAAATCAGTGGAACAGGCTGTGACCCTAGTGCCCCGAAGCCCTAAAACCTTAAACTCTGAAGCCCCTAAACACCACCCTAAACCCTAAAGCCCAAAACCCAAAAGCCCTAAAGCCCAAAACCCAAAAGCCCTAAAGCCCGAAACACTGAAGCCCTAAAGCCCCAAACTCTTAAACTCCTAAGCCCAAAACCCCAAAGCCTTAAACACCAAAGTCCATAGCTTCCGGAAGGCTAGACCGGTTCGCGCCCAGCCGATAGGTTGGGACCGGCTGAGGCCCCAGGGCTCTTGTTTTTTTTTTTGGCATGGGGAGGCTTGAGAGTTTAATTAGGTCGTTTGGGTTTGAGGATTGAGGGTTTCGGGTTTAAGGTTGGGATTTCGGGGTTTCGGGTTTTAGCATCGGTTTCCTATCTTCCGTTCATTCTCAAATGTGCATCCTTTACCGCGCATGGCCGTAGGCTGGGTCACCACGAAACCTTCTAGTGGATGCCAGTGCTGGTGTGGGCTGACTTCCGAAGTGTTGTGTTGGACCGCTTCTTGACACGCCTCTGCATCTGTGTTATCTTGCACACGGGCTGGGGAGGTGAGTTCAAGTGCTGCTTTCTTGCACAGGCGAGCGGCACGTAGTGCTTGTGGTTGCCATGCTGAATGAAGTGTTTGTACCCGTTGGAGGCTGGCATTTGTGAGAGCATCGGCTTGGACAGAGGAGTAGCTTCAAGTGACATCATCTGCAAGCAATATCCGTCGGCTCAGCTAGAGGGGTGCCTGCCAGATCAGCGAGCATTGCGCAAGCTAAGCATTTGTCCTATATTCTGTTGATTCCAGAAGCCTTCGGTACCAAGAAGGCGCAGCAATGTAAAAGCGATTGCATCAAACATAGGTCCCGAGCTTCATACGCCTGTGTTTACTGAGTTTTATTCTGTTCCTGGAGACAGCTTCGATTGCCATGGACTTGCTCGTCAAATCTCTGGACTTTGATGACTTAACACGCTGGGATGTACGAGCAAGTCACCACTAGAGCCTTCGGTGTCTCTCCCACACACTTCGCAGATCAGATACCGAATGCACATGCCAAACGGGTTGTGTTGAGAGCATCGTGCTTGACACTGATATCGTCTCCCTAGGTGCGCACTGGCCCTGCCACATTGCGCCTGTTTCACTGATCAATTGAATGCCAGCTTGTGCGGAACCACTCAGCATGAGTTTATAGCACGATGTGGAGCTCGATGTGAGAAGCCATTGATCATGTTCGTGCTTCTTACCTATACTCTCGGCCAAATTATCGCTGCGGCGAGGCCAAGGACGACATCTGCTAACCGCTACTGCTGTGCCACTGTTGCTTTACTCCTACTACTACTACTACTACTACTACGACGACGACGACTACTACGACGACTACGACGAATAGTAACGATAAGAAGAAGATTTACAACAACAACTACTACTACTACTACTACGACGACGACTACTACTACCACTACTACCACTACGACGACTACGACGACCGCGACGACGACGACGACTACAACGACGAGTGACTACTACGAGTACGACGAAGACTAACCCACCACCACCACCACCACCACCACCACCACCACCACCACCGCTTGGGTACACGATTGCGGCTACTACTTACTCCTCCTTCTGCTACGCAGCTACTGCTACTGCTACCGCGGCTGCTACACAGTGCTCCTACTTGCAGGGTGGATCGTCTTCGAACAAAGTGCGAAAATCATGGCAGGGCTCATACTTTCGCATGTTAGCCTTGTTGAACAGGGCGTCCCCGTTATGATGATCTGCGGAGCAAAAATGCAAAAGCCACGGTCTTGTAGCGCGGCCGGTAGGACGGGACGGAGACTTAAGGCCAGGTTCTGCACAATGTGTTCTCTCACGTCGGCTTCGAACAATGTTGGAAAAGCATGGCAGGGCGGATACTTTCGCATGTTAGCATTGCTCAACATGGCATTACCGTTATGATGATACGTGCAGCCAAAAATGCAAAACAACAAAAACAACGTTTCTGCGCGGAAACAACTGTTGATGAAAGGTTTGGGCATGGATGCACTGGCGAATGGACGGGTTGGTAGCATGGGCGTTATCATGGCTTGGGCATGGATGCAGTGGCAATGAGATGGGTTGGCAGCATGCACATGGCACGATGCAGACCTGAGCGAAAGAGAAAGCGGGGGAAACGAGGGCGATCAACCCCTAATTGTAGCACTACGACCAGTGTCTGCTCCTGCTGGTTGCGACAGGCGTACCCATGGTTCCACTTAGTATGCAGCATTATCCTGTGTAGAGGAAGCAGAGGACAGAACTCCGCAGACACATGCACATCCTGATGGTTGGAAGGGGCTTTTTCCATCGCCCTGCCACCAATCTGGGGAGCACAAGCTGGCTGATGATATCTCGCTTGACAGACGAGTGTGGCACGGCTACATGATAAAAAACAGATCTGATCAGCGAATGCAGGCTGTTTAGTTAGCCAGGCTTTGACGAGAGCGGCATTGAGGAGAATATCTCAGGGGCGAAGTGGTCTAGGATCTCTGTGGCCCTACTGTTCCCAAACAGCGTTGGGCGGCTTAGGTTTACAGCTTACAGTGTGTCCTGGTGTAGGACCCGCTCGTCAGACAGGGGTGCTGGTTTCGTGATAGTCGATAGAAGCTGCTTTAGCTCATCACGGCACTGCGTTCCCATCATCACCGAGAGGGTTCTAAGCCCTACAAAGTAAATAGACTCCAGACAGCCGGAAGAAGGTGGCACGCATAGACCCTGGCCCTATAGTGCGTGTTGAGTACCTACATGGAGGCTTGGGGACATAACCGTCATCATCGGGGGCTGCACAGGCCGCATATCCAAGATACAGTGCGGGAAGTGCCCTGGACTAATCGACTATGCCTGCCTGACCGACACGACAGGACACATCTCCACATCGCTGTGAATTGTTTGACTTGCTTGCAGCTTTCTTCCGAGTAACCGAGCAAGGTTTCCTGCAGCGTCTGCAAACTTAGTAAAGCTTTCTGTCACAGGCTGCGTTAAATTCAGCCCCAGCCGCCACATGACCCAATCCTTTCAAACTCTCCATTGGAAAGCCCACACCCAACAGCCGTAAACTTCGAGTGCCTCAACCCGAAGCCTCGAAAGTCGCTGCTCAAAACACCTAGTTCAGCGCAAATGCAGCCAGAATACTGTAAGAACCCTAATAAGCAAGTCCGCAGTCCTGTAGTCATGCGAAACCCCAAACCGAGCCTGTTTCCCCCTCAGGCACGCCGTTCCACCCCAGACCTTTGCAGACCCCAGTTCTGCAGCGCCATGGGTCGTGCAGCCGGTTCGACATGCCGAAGGTCCACTTTCAAAAGTTTAGATAACCAAGCCCATTGAGGTATAGGGGTTTAGGGGTTTAGGGTTTAGGGTTTAGGGTTTAAGGGTTTAGGGTTTAGGGTTTAGGGTAGGGCTTGGGGATTTTGTTGTATATGTACATGGACCGGGGCTTGACTGATGGTTTTTGATGCTGCAACATGCGTCTGCGATGTAGGAGTTTCCGAAAAAGGGGACCCTAATATAGTACCCTAAATAATAATAGGATCCTTATTATAAGGACCCCAAAATAAGGTACCCCACAGTTTCGGAAACTCCCATGTAGGAATCTGCAGGCCGAGCGGAATGCACCAAACCTTGGGTTCCAAACGCCCGACTTCCTGATCCTCCCTATGGTCTCCATTGTAGTTCCTTTTTCTGGTTTAACCAACTATACATGAAGGATTTTATAAGGCATCCCCGAAAAGGAACAACAATGGAGACTATAGGTCTGCTACCAGTATGTGAGAGAGAAAAGAGAGACAGAGAGAGAAAGAGAGAGACACGGAGAAAGAGACAGCGAGAGAGAGGAGGGCGAGGGAGGGAAAGTATGATATGCTAATACCACCAAGCACATGATATTTCTAATTGCTCCGGCCCCTTTCCTACCATGGACGCAACTAGTATATGCTTTGGCTTTAAAGTTTCTACATACCCCTACATAGGGCCCATAACATAATATTTTAGGACCAACGTACTTTAATACTATTCGGAAACATGGACCCCTACAAGGACAGGCCAATATCTTATCCCAGACCCAGAGGGTCCATGTACCTAAATAGTATATACATTGGCCCTAACGTACCTATATAGGGACTACATTAAGGCCAATGTATACACTATTTAGGTACATGGACCCTTGGGATTGCAGTATTCCATGTAAACTTGAGTATTGTAGGATCTGGATAGGGCCAATAACCCTAAACCCTAAACCCTAAACCCTAAACCCTAAACCCAATGTTCTACTATTTGGGTACATGGACCCTTTGGGAGAGAAAGCCGAGACGGAGGTCTCCCTGGCGAGTGCACGGGCCCGGGACTCTGAGATTCTTCAGAAGCTGGGCAAAGTCCAGCAGGCCAGGCGTCGGCCAGCTAGGGTTTAGGGTTTAGGGTTTAGGGTTTAGGGTTTAGGGTTTAGGGTTTAGGAGCTGTGGGTCTTGAAGAGGGCTTTGGTAACTTTGTCCAGGCAGCTTTTGAGTCCTGAAGAAGGTTTTGGTAAGTTTCTTCGGCCAGTTTTGGGTTTGGGGCTCCAGGTTTCTTGTGAGACACGCCTGCACTGCAGAGACGATTGGATTCTGGGGCAACTTTTACAAAGCTGCTGTTCTCCGGAACCGTGACAGGAGATTCGTTGGCGGATGGTAGGCTCCTTATGGGTATTGTTAATGCGAAACCTACATTCTGAGCCCCATGTACAGTTTCTATCTACTCCTGGAGCGACAGGCAAAGCGAGGCTATTGCAGGTTTAGGGGATTAGGGGATTGATAGGGTCTAGGGCGCGGACGGATTAGATCAGGCCCTGCCTCCTGAAGACAAGTTGGATACAAAACCAGCCCCCAAAATGAGGATTCTCGAAGACACTTTCTGAACACTTTCTGGTAGAGAATCATATCAAAGATCACACCTATTTGGCAGTCTTTGGATCCCATCCGAGAGCCACAACCCGCGATGCGACGGTTTCAAGCTCAGCAATTGCATGTGCTGAAAGCGTTCACCTTGACCGCCGGGATCCGTATGAACAGATTTCCTGAATGCTGAGAATCGAAATACTGAGAAGCCCAAGTGCCCTGAACACTTGAACTTGCTGGTTTGATGCAGGCTGCTGAGAGCCACAAGCAGCAAACAAAGCTTCATCAGCAGCGGCATGAGTGGATTGAGCAAGCGCTTTGGCGGCATTAGTCATGAAGCTTGGGCCTAGGTTGGGGCCCCTAAACCGTAAACTCTTATAAGCCCTAAATCCTGTTGTACTTTGTTGTACTCACAGCTGACGGACCAGATTCAAGCCACAGAACAGAGCCGTCCTCTGCATTTCGAGTCGACTCAACCAAGATGATCGCAAAAGGCTAGGGTTTAATACTGTTGATGGACAAAATCCTGCATGACCCAAATATAGTATAGTACCATAAATCCCATAGTTTAGGTATATAAGGTCATGCAGGATTTTGTCCATCAACAGTATTAAGCCACTAATAGAGGGGCCTGGATAACTGCAAGTTCCCTTGGGGTTCATCAAATATGCACCCCAAAACTCTGCTCTAATTTTTTTTAAATCCCCAAGATGTCTGTGGTCTTCCAGAGCCAACACATCAGCTTCGCAGTGACCCCCAGGATCATAGTATACTGTACTATAAATATAATGAGGAACCCCCAAAATAGAATAGGCAATTATTATAAGGCCCCCCTAAAGTATGGACCCTCTAGGTTTTGGACCCTCAGGTCTGGCTACTGAAACCCTAAAACCACCGAATATCCTACAACCTTGCACACCGGTCGTTGTCTCCTACATAGCCCAAACCCAAAATGCACCAGAAATCCGAAAACTTTTGGGAGATGTTGTTGTGTTCGTGGAGCTTGCGAGGTCGATGTTGCTTCGAATCTGCAAGAGGAAAGGTGACTGCACGAAACAGGGAGCATCAAAACCTCGGTGCGAGCTGCGAGCCCTATGTAGAACCCTGCCCTAATAGGATAGCTGCCTTCCACGATCGCGACCCCCGAACGTGCGTCGAGGCTCGAAGCTTGCAGCGCGATTCGCGAAGGCTGGAGGCAGTGGGGCAGTGGTTTCAAGATCGGTTCAGCTCAGGGCTGGAAGGTCGAGGATGCAGGGTTTACAGATTCATCGTTGTGTGCGGCCGGTTTCATGGTCGTTGCCAGAGATCTGAACTGTTGGAAGGTTTGCTCCTATGTGGATCCTGGATCCCCCATGGTCCAGAGCCCTATGTGTCTGAAAAGGCTCCACCTCGTTGTGAGTAGCTATCTGTCCTCATCCCTAAGACTCTAGACCCTAAGCCGGAAATCCCTATCTATACTCCCAAAGGGTCCTATGTACCTATATAGTAGAATGGAGGGCTTCTATATTAGGAATGACTATTACGGTTTAGGGAAGTACCCCCCATAACAGTACAAAGGACCTTTTGGGACTAAACCAGCCTTAGCCTGAAACCCTGAAAAGCCCCGAAGGTGCGAAGCAGAGCATCGAGCTCTTAGGCATCAACGGACTGGAAGCCCTTATGCGGAGCTCGGAGTACTAGCAATGCCTTCCCGTTGTAACCATCGTCCCTGTGTAACTATCTATGCCGCAAGATATACCCAAAACCTCGTGCTTACGATTAAGTCCCTATGGTACGGGTATCACCGCGCACACTTTTTTGCAGGAGGAACTAACGACGACCGTGGCTGAGCTGGGGCTTTGGCCGGAGACCCGGGCTGTCCAAACTAGTGGTCTGAACACTTGGGAGTGTCCGAAAATGTGGGGTACTTTGTTGTGGGGTCCTTATAATAAGGATCCTATCATTCAGGGTGCTATATTAGTGTCCCCCCATTTTCGGAAGCCCCCAATTAACAACATCGTGCCTTCAGGCTCCTTAATTTGACTATACCGTAGGATGACCCAAACCCCACTTCTATATAGGGGCCCTACATTGCGCTGTCCCTGAAGTACCATGAAGACATGCAGTGCATAGTAGCAATTGCAGGTTGTCGTCCAGACCCTACACACGTAAATCTCAATACATGGACTCCAGTTGGCCGATTGAGGGCGACTGTATAATATAGCGGCCTCAATGATTACCTATACTACTTTGGGGGTTCCTGATTGTATTTATACTATAATATGCCCCAAAACCCTGTACTAATTATTAAGGCCCCTGCATTACTCCAGGTCAGTGGTAGGGTACTTGGCTTTCGAATTGAACTAGGGGCTGTGTGGGCCTTACCCTAACAGTCCAGGTGCCCAACTGGTATATACTTTGGCCCCAAAGTACCTACATAGGGACCACTTCAAGGCCAAAGTATATACGATTTGGGTACCCGGACCCTGGGGGTTAGTTTGTTGGTTCTAGTTTCCTGCGAATTTTCAGCCTTGCGAAACAGGTTCTCAACCATCCACCTAAACCCCAAAACCTATTCCCTGAGGTGATGCACAAAGGGACGCTAAGCAAGTAAGCTCTTGTGCTCCAGAGCATTGAGCCTGAACTCCACATGTGAGCTCGCTGCTGGAGTAGGTCAGTAATTCGGGTAAGAGGACTTGAGATGCCCTCCTCACCGAAAAAAAGGAAATGCGAATCCTTTTGTTTGGTTTAGGCCTAGGAATTGAGGAGAGTGGGCAGTGGGCGTCAGGTGGTATGCAGGGGCCCAAGCCGAAGACAGAAATCATTGTACATTGAAATGTACCTCTCCGCCTAGGATCCCAATGTCGCAAGGGGCACGAACATCATGTCCCAACTCTCGAATCCCACACTGCGAAGTGAACCAAAACGCAAGCCCTTTCACAATGCTGTGCAGCCTGCAAGTCAATCGCTGCATTCCCGTAGGAGCCGGCAGAATTGAAGGTCCATTAACTGATTCCTCACACGTATCGTATTCAGGCCCCTACTGAAACTAGAGTCGAAATACCAATGTTCTTATGCAGCCCAAGCCTTCCAGCCAGCAAGTCTTTCCAGCCCCTCCGCAAAAATCCCTGAAAAATATGCCTTAATAATTACCTATACTATTCCGGAGCCCATAGTATAATGGGCCCCAATGCCCTGTTCTAATTATTAAGGCCCCTAAACCCTAAACCCTTTTAGTAGCCCTTGAAGAACGCCTTAAGGGTTCCCCCAAAACCCTATTCTAATGATTGAGGCCCCTACATTAGCCTGCTTGTCAGGCCAGATCTCGAAGCGGAAGTGAAGGCAGGCTCATGTGTATTTTGAGGCTTCGCAGCGAACCCGGGCTTAGGATGATTAGTGCTGGGGTCCCTTATACTTTACCGTAAGGGCATGAGGATCATACTTTTCCAAGTTTATGGCATCTACTATAGAGATTAGGGGTTGAAGGTATAAGATTTCTCCCAGGTTCGTGGGTTGTTTGAAGCCAAGGTCTCACGACGGTACTTCAGGACTTGTGCCCCTTGTTTTGAACGTCATGGAGTTTGGTGCCGGCTCATACATAAACAAATACATATCATAAGAAACATATATAAGTGTGTATATATATATATATAGAGAGAGAGAGAGTTCAAGACGATGAGCAATCAGTTGCATCGATACTCTTATCCGTGTCCTGATACGGCGGTTAAGAACTCTTAGTATATTGACATCCCTACCATGATCGGTAGTGCCATCCCCCAACGCATTTCAATCATTCACTGCATGGCTCTTGCTGACCTTGCTGTTCCCATGACCAGGCATCAGCAGATGCAACGGCCGAGGTCTGGTCGCAGGCCCCCCAAAGAGTTCCCCGACCCCGGCAGCATCTTTGGGTTCGGCTTCTGGCAGAGATGCTTTTTAGGGGTTTAGGGTCTAGGGGTTTAGGGGTTTAAAAAATTTAGGGGTTAGGGGTTTAGAGGTTAGGGGTTTGGGGCTTTAGGGGTTAATCAGGTTGGAGGTTCTTTTGTTTCGGAGCCTGTGCCTTTCGTAAGCAAAAAAAGGGGGCACTCTCCGTGCTGAAATGGATTTACAGCAGCCGTGTGGCTTGCTTGACGTTGAACATGTCCCGATATTCCGATATTCTGGGTTTAGGGTTAGTTTAGGATCTATGACAGGAGCATAGGCATGGTTGTTTGTCTGCGTTTGTGGTCATATGCATGCATGTATGCAAGCATGCATGCTTGTGAATGGAGTGGCATGTTCAGATGTGAACTTCTGCACATGTACATATGATGCAAACGGACTTCATGATCTATGACTTCAGTTGTACTCTTCTGTTTTGTCGCCTCCCTATATGAATCTGCTATTGTGCCATTGCATGTTTCTGAACCCTAAACCATAGACCGCGATTTGAGCAGGTGTCCGGGCTGCGACAGCTCTTGGCTGCTCTGCGCCGGCGAGATGCCGTGCGGCTGCGCCAGTCTCCGCAGCAGGCGTTGGTGTTGAGAACTGTACAGAGTGTCGTTTGTTGCCTGACCTCAACCTGTTTTCAGCTACTTAAGTTCCAGGTGCAGATTCTAGGTGAATACGAATGTCCTGCAACAGTTTCCTAGCTAAAGACTCATTAGGTTTTGGAGTCCTCCCCTTGTCGTAGTCCTGGCTTCAAGCGCTTGATCTCTCCTTCCACCTCCTGCATTCCTTTGACCCTGAAACCTCACCCCGTTTTTGCCCAACCTGAATACAATCCTAAACCTCAAACCCGAATACCTTCAAAAACGCAGGAGGAGCTCCACCACACAAGTAGTCCTACGACGCTAAGCCCCCGGTTCGTTTTCCACTTCATCTCAGCAGGCAGTAGATCTCCAAGCTGTGCTGAGCACGATTGCCGCCGCGCTGCAAGGCCCCGGATCCCCGCAAAAAAACTGCATTTATGGTACTTGATATGCCCTTTAAGTCCTGTAATTGTTTGGCTTTTCATTCACGATGTGCGGCTTTAACGATGTGCGGAGTCCAGAGGTTGACGCAGGGAGTTCTGGCGTCTGCGAACTGATGCTTGCTGCGAATAATTAGAATACGGTTTGGGGGTATATTATACTATAATTATAATAGGGAACCCCCAAAACCTTATTCCAATTATTATAAGGCCCCTACATTAGTCTGGCTTGCCTTTAAGGGAGCCGGTTGGAGCGTAGAATAACTTCATTGGACTGTGAACGGTGGTGTTGGGCGATCAGCTGCCAATGTCGGGAAGGTAGGGAAATCGGGTCTAAGGATCGCTGTTGAAGTGTAGCAGGGGTCTTCATGATTAGGTTGCAGAAACTAGAAGGGGTTCGAATAGTTTGTATTCAGTCCACAATATTATGTCGCCATGCTGCAGCACTTCTCGGAATGTGTGGCACCCAGCATCTCGGGACTGAACATAGTAAGCTAAGGACGACATGTCTACGGACCTGGGATGAGGGTTCGAAGATCAACAATTCGGGGGGGGGGTTCCCTCCAATGTTGAGGATAGCTCCTCGGGTTGATGCAGACTGCCCTGCGAGGGTTTGTGCCCTCAGGTTGGCGTTGCATGCCCGTGTGTAATATAGGGTCCTAAATCATGACCAATACTATGTTGGGGGTCCCTTATTATAAGTATAGTTATAATATAGTGGGAAAACCCTATTCTAATTATCAAGGCCCCTACGTTACGGTCTTTTTGCATTGATTTGGCGAAATCCCCAAAGTCCCTTCCGAGGCCCAGGGCGCAGCCATCCTGATGTGAGAAGTAAGCAGAGAAACGGCTCGCGGTGCACTAGTGTTGTGGAAGAGGCAAGGATGTCGGTGGTACAGCTTATGCATAGGATCCACTCAAACCCTGCATCAGACGTTGCCCATCAGCAGCGGAAGTCGAAGTTCAGACTCTGTTTACATGGCACCTCTTGCATGGGTTGAAGTCGAAGCAGGCGTTTCCCCCCAGCTCGCGCAGGAGGCGGAGGGTAAGTACAGGGGATGTCTGCTTTCAGCTAGCTCTGTAGGGTATGACAGTCTCATAGTAGCAAAGTAGTAATTTGCAATCATGCAGACAACACTCCGATCGAAAGGCTCAGTACGGGAGAGTAGCAGCATATTTCTACCGGACGGTACGAGTTGAAAGCTCTGGAAAGTCATAACCCAAAGCTCGTAAACCGTCCAGATCCCACTTCTCCGCACTGTCACACCACAAGCATCCCAAACCCACGTTGCAGTGCTTAGTGACTTAGTGGTCATCTGAGTGCACTCAACCACCCTACAGTACCTCCCCGAGTCTTGCAGCCCCTAGCACCAACGCCTAAAGTTTGCAGCGCCAACCTAAAACTGCACAGAACTGCCCTGCATCTCACAGTTTCACCCTGCAAACCTTCAAAACTCATCCACACGGCCCGTAAGTGCAGGAAAAAAATGCAAACACAGAAACCCAGAGATGCGAAGTCCCGCAACTCTCATAGCTCCGAAGACCCAATAAATCCTAAGACCCTAAAAAGCCTACGAAGCCCTATAGACTCGTTAGAACCCGCAAAGTCTTACCAGGGCTCTGGAATGCATAAGAGACCGCCAGGCTGCAGCCGTGGAAGCTGACTGCGCCAGGCTGCGTGGAGAGCTCCGCAAGAGCCTCAGTGTGGAAAGGAGTGAGTTTGGTTCTGAGAGCCGCTGTATATCTGTGTGTATGTATATATATATATGCACATGTTTATGTGGAAAAAGTAAGTATACGAGCGATACTGTAAAGCATGTCTTGAATATAGATATCTTTGATGATTGTTATTCGATATTGAGAGAACGGACCTTGTCTTTCCACCGGTATCGAGCGAACTGCTGTAGGTTTGGAATAGTGAGTCATAGTAGCAGCAGCACTAGCAATAGCAGTACGTCGTAGTAGTAGTAGTAGTA
>CAJNDV010036008.1:91704-118234 GCA_905221635.1 Symbiodinium sp. CCMP2456
GGGGTGGCTAGTAGTAGTAGTAGTACCTGTACTAGTACTAGTACTAGTACTAGTACTAGTACTAGTACTACTAGTAGTAGCAGCATCATTAGCAGTAGCAGGACAAGGAGCAGTAGAAGCAGAAGTAGAAGTCGTAGTAGTCGTAATAGTAGTAGTAGTAGTAGCAGCAGCAGCAGTAGTCGTAGTAGTAGACTAGTAGTAGACGAGTAGTAGTAGTAGTAGTAGTAGTAGTAGTAGTAGTAGACAGTAGTAGTAGTAGTAGTAGTAGTAGTAGTAGTTGTAGTCGTCGTCGTCGTCGTCGTCGTAGTAGTAGTAGTACTAGTACTAGTACTACTAGTACTTGCAGTAGCAGTGGCAGTAGCAGTACAAGTAGCAGTAGAAGCAGAAGTAGAAGTCGTAGGTCGTAGTAGTAGTAGTCGTCGTCGTGGTGGTGGTGGTACTTGTGCTACTATTTTATTCTGAGTAGTTGTTGTTGTTGGATGTTAGGAGCTGTGGCTCGGCAGCAGTAGCGGCAGTAGTAGCGGCAGTAGCTGTAAGCCTGTAGGAGTAGAAGTAGGAAGACGAGGAGTACAATAAGTTGAAGTGGAAGTGGAAGCAGAAGCATAAGTGGACATCGGTTCATGAGGAGAAGCAGAAAGAGCAGCATAAGTATTGGGGGATAGGCAGAGTATTGCTGTTACAGCACTGCCGAAAGCACTGCCATGTCGCGCTGTTAGAGCCTTCGGTTTGTAAAAGAGGAGTAAGTAGGAGTAACTCAAGATGCCTTTGTTCTGCATGAGACCGAGGAAGCTGGTGCATCGCAGGAATTTAGAGTCTGGCTTATGGGCGTTGTTGTGTCTGTGAGTTTCGCGCTGAAATTAAGGCGCATGGAGTATTTGTGGAGTTCAAGTTCAGTTTGTGGGGGCGGGGAGGGGTTGGCTTTCGGGTTCAGAGTTTGGGCTTTGAGCTTCTGCACTGCATTGTCTCCCCGAGCCCCTTCAGGGCGTGAATTGGCCGCCGAGAATGCCTGGGCCACCGAACGAAAGCCGGAGGACTGGGTGCCATCAAGCATTACCATGCACATGCTCGGCAGTGGCCAGGTGAGTGTGTAATTGTACTTTATAAAGTAGAAATTATGGAAAAATTATCTGTGCTATCTACAGACAATATAGATGTAGCTGGCAATGATTGTTTGCGGCTTGCAGTCTGCTCAAGCACTTTGCAGAAGTCCTTGAGATTCAGGATCGGTCCATATAACCCCAACGTGTGGAGAAACCAACTCTGGCCGAAGTTCGCCTGAGCGCAGCCACTAGTATTATCAGAATGTTTGAACCCCGTAGCTTGTTTCGTCCAGGTCCGTCCTGTACAGTGTTGCATCACGAGTCACTAGGCATGCCCGAGCACGATTATTTCCATTGGACAAGCACAATGGGCCCTGCAAGCTCAGGAACCCCAACAAGCAAGCCTTTTCGGTGGTTTCATCTGGCATGATAGACCCTAAGTTGATCCAGGACCGTTGCGATCTTAGCGATGAGGAGGACCTCATGCTGGAACAAGCGGACGACGAGGACCCATGCATTCCGGCCTTTGAGGCCGGCATAAGTCGTGGAGGAGCGGTGTTGTGGACTTCGATAGCTACAGCAAGCGGGATTAAATGCAAATACCGCCTGGCAACTTGCGGTTGTGCCTCAGCTGTCGTAGTTTTGGATCGCCCACTCACTCGCAGCCCACTTTATATGGACCACATTAATTGTCAACCAGCCAGCATTTCCGACAGGCGACCTTCCCAACTGTTCAGCTAACAGTACAGCTCGCGAGATGTAGCTGCAAAAACAGGGAGACACTCTTGAATTCTTAAGCCCAAGAACTTTGATCTCGGATGTGTGCCTTCCGGCGTAGTTAAACGTAACCCTAAGCCCTAAACCGAGGCTTAAACAAACCCTAATACTACATGATGCTTTGTCCCATGTACTGTTATGGGGGATACTTCCCTAAACCATAATAGCAATNNATATACGTACATAGGACCCTTTGGGAGTCCACAAGGACTATTCCTCCGACCTCGCGGGCTTGAATGCACAGATCCGGACTGCACTGGCGCAGCTGGATGAGGAGACTTGGTCCATGCGTATGCCCCTACAGGGTACTATATGGCTCTAAAAATAGGCTTCCCTTTAAGGTTACTGTGGTTCTATAATATGGGTTCCCTTGAATTTAGGGCGGAATTCGGAAACTGCGAGGTAATCGGTTTTGGCTTTTTCAGTTTTTGGTGAGCTGTTACTGACAGCGCTATAGCTTTCATGCATATAGCGCTCCTGTCGAAGTCGTCATGTTCCACGAGGTTTCGGCGAGAGAGAGCTGATTTTGCCCATGTGCCCGGCTGCACCTGTCTTACCTCGTGGAAATTTGTGCAAGCTCACTTTCGGGACCAGCTTTCCAAAACCCCGAAACTGCAAGCCACAAGCCGGGATCCCAAAATCACAAATCCCCAAACCCACAAATGCTACGGACAGGAAATGGCTGATCTCCGGCATCGGAGGGGAGGCACCAGCAGTTGGTAGATGGATATTCGGTTTTGTGCCTGGGATGTAGAAGGAGTAGGTGCAAAGAGAACGCCCGACGCCCCCCCCCCCCCCCCCCGTAACCAGAAATCGCGAAACCCTTCGCCCTGAACCCAAAGCTCTAGATTCTCAAACCTTGACGCTGAAGCCTTTCACTTTGAGCTGCAGGTTTCATGGGTTCTCGTTTGTGCTCTACGTAGGTGTGTGTGTGTGTGTGAAGTGGAAACCCCGCAACTGCCAAGCCGGAACTGATGACATCCTGAGACCTCTTTGGAGTTCCAAGACCGAGGTAAGGACTCCGGACTCCATATCATATATTCCTCGGACCGAGGCATCTATCAGGCTGTGCATACATACTTGGAACCTCTGAGTCTTCCTTCGTGCTTCTAGGTTTCAGTTTTAGGACTCCCTCACGCAGGCTGGGACGATGAAGCGCATTTCCGCTTCTTGTATATCAAGCAGCAGTTTCAGGCACCCAGTCCCCTGATACATGGAAGTTGTAAGCTCTTGGTTTCAGGAGTTATAGGGCCATTCGGACTTCTAGTCTCGGATGTCCAGTTCACAAGGTACTTGGATGATTAGGGCTCTTATCAAACCCTCGACGCTAAACCCTAAACCCTGACGTACTCTAACCTATGAAGTAAGGTTGGAGGTAGCGGAGGAGATCCGAGCTGGCGACCAGAGGGAGTTTCGACCTGGCTGTCATGGGCATAGCTCTGGGCCTGGAATTGTAGGGTATAATAAGGGGCCTGAATATTTACTAATAGTAATAGTATTCCTTGTAGGAGTCTTGTAGGGCTCCTTAGTATGATTTTTATACCATACTTTCTTGAGCTCAGGGCTGAAGAGATTTCCGATTCCAGGCTGTCTACAGCATGGAGACGCCTCTGTGATTTGTTCGCCACGGGGCTTCTATATAGGGTGAATATGTCTTCCTTAGGGCTCCATCTTACGATTATATACATGTAGTGCATACCCCAAAAGCCTCTTCTAGCTATTGAGGCCCCTATACACTAGCACCCTACATCTTCATCCACACTTTAGATCTGTCCGGCCTAGTTGAGAGTTCTTGCTCCTGTAGGCTTTGGGGTTTATTGGTTTAGGCTTGATTGGCTCGAAATGAGCATAGCCAGGTAGGCGGCTAGAGAGATTGATAGATACTTAACGAGACAGATAGAATCACAAATGGCCGCTAAAGGCATGCGACACATTTATACATGCAACGCTGAGTGAATGTGTATACATGTGTATACATATATATATATATACACATACATATACATATGTACATACACGCACATGTATTTCTAAAGTCTGGACACGTAGGTCGTAATGATCTTGAGGCTTGAGGAAAGCTCGGATCTTCTTCTCATGCCGACTCCGTCAAGAATGAAGCCCATTGATGCCTTGACAAAGCCTACTTTCGATGCACAGGGTCGTGGTCGCGAGCTATTCACAGAGCGCCTGCGGCTTGAGTTGCCTGGCTCATCAACTGTGGCCAGTATGTTCTACTTTTCGGTCGCTCTCGTGTAAAGCAGCCCCTTGTCGAACCCTGTCATGTCAAACAGAGCCGTTGAACAGCTGACTTCGCGAGCACGTTGTAGCACGGACAGCGCGCCGCTGCTGCCTGATGATATCGGTTGTCGCAACAACTGTGGGTCGTCTGCGGTGTTGTAGCAAGATGTCTGACTACTTCTCCAGGCTGATAGCAGTCAATTCAATTCTTGTGCAGTGGTCCGGTCCCGAATGATGAAGGCGTTTGAATTCGTATTGTTTCAAGTGTCGCAAGTCGGAAGAACAGTGAACAGTTCCAACCCTGCCATTAGACAACGAAGCCAGAAACCTATACCGGAATATGCCAGTATGGAAATCTAATGTTGATTTATGTAGAGCGGCTTATCCTCGGGACCAACCGACTATCCTGAACACTCCGTAAGCCCTTCAGTTCTCAGAAGAGCCCGGCCATTGCGGCAACGTCGTCTGAAAGTGTTGTCCATGTTAAGGGTTTAGGGTTTATAGGGTTTAGGGCCCAGAGCCGTATCCGGAAGAGGGTTCACAACCGAAGAGCACTTTAGACTTAGACTTAGACCATGACGGTCAAGGTGACCAGATTGCTGAAGACTGCTCCACACACACACACACACATGTATTGCCTGCTTATTCGCCACAGCAAACCACCGCACTCCAAGCGGTCAGTCTCCGTTCGCTGAAGTCCGTCAGCAACACCCAGGACAAACAGAGCCATCTACAGTCTGCAAGCCTAAGCAGCCTTTTTCTCCGCCACCTCCTCGACATGTGAGCCACTTGAAGGCTGTTTCTGTTGAAGGGAGCGAATTTCTCGCTTCGTTAGAACTCGTGAACACTTTCGCGGTGTCTCAAAGCCATGCATTTGACAGACCCTGCATCGAAACTGCCCGCATGTAACGGGCTCCTGGTGCTTTGCCTGCGGTGAGGAACTAGTGCAGAATTTCACTGTCCGAGCTGTTTCTGTATCAGTTGTGGTTGAAACGATTTTTGTGACTGACCCTAACATGCGCGAAACCGAAAAACGCCAGCAACAGGGCTAGAAAAATCGAAGTCTGTTCATGCTGCATTGGTCATCGGTCCCGTCGCAGATGAGTCAGAGGTTTCCGCACCTGACGCGTGAGCAGCTCCATCAGCACGAAGTGCAGCACTCAGTCCAGCAGGTCGGTACTAATTAAGTGAGTGGGTGGCGGAGTGAGCCAGTGAGCCTAGTCTCACAGCCACACAGCATCAATCCGCGATTATGTGCAAACCTCCTGCACTGCAAACCCCCCTGATTTCAAATGCTGACACTTAAATCTTAAGTCGTCAACCGCCTCAACCCGAAGCCTAAACCCCAAACCCCGAACCCCTTCACTTTAAAGGTAAAGAGCCCTTGTCTCCACTTACTTGTTAAGGCGACCTGCGACGGCCTAAAGTTCACCAGCCAACATCAGGCACTCCGCAGGGCTTGTGGGTTCCGGGTTTAGGGTTTAGGGTTTATAGGGTTCCGGGTTTAGGGTTCCGGGTTTAGGGTTTAGGGTTTAGGGTTTAGGGTTGTCGTTCTTACATAGAAGCCTGACTGGTTACTAACATGGTTCCTTGGGTTTTCTTGTTATGACTCTTAGTTTTTATTAGAGCTTGGGGGGGTAATGGTAAAGACGTGTTTAATGTACGGCGGGTTTTGGGAGTCAAAGGTTTTCAGGCGTTTGGATTTACACAGGTCCGTTGCAGAGTACGAGGGTATTTGATTTGCAGGAGATCTAGGCAGGTTTTGATTGTATGGGCCTTAATAATTAGAATAGAGTTTGGGGCCCAAAATACTATAATTATAATAATAAGGAACCCCCAAAATGGTATAGGTAAATATTAAGGCCCCTATATTGAGAGTTTAGCATGTTAGCAACAGAGGCAGCAGCCTTTCGGCAGTGGCGGCGCGAACGGCTCACTCTGCTTCGCAGGCTGCCCTGGGGCTAAGTGCAGGGTTAACTTGCATGACAGACACCAGGGTTATTCTGTGAGGTGCTGTAAACCGTCAAGCCCCAAGCAGCTAATGCCCTTAACCCTTAGATTAGACCCTCTACAACCGTGGCAATGCCGGCACGCCTTAGATTTTGTTTACAGGGTGAGCTTGTTCGGCGGCATATCGTCTCAACATTCGTGATGCTGCGAGCGCCTTCACATGTGGACAGGTGGCATAGCTTGTGGATTTGATTTCCGCCGCCAAACCTGCCGCAAGGTCTCCCCCAGACTCCAGGATTCAACTAAATACTGACTGAAGCTACTATAACAGCAGTTGTTCATGTTGCATGTTGTAATTTCGAAAGCCCTACGCATGATATGACGCTGCCTTGTATACTGCATTACATCCGCCTATACGGCTTATACTCTTGTTACTGTGCATGAAATCACAGTTGTTGTTGCGTTTTTCCTGCATATACTCCAATAAGGGCTGCCTCTGTCACGCCCAGACCCTAAACGCTAAACCCCTAAACCCTCAACCCTAACCCTTTAAACCCTAAACCCTAAAGCTTAAACCCAGCAGCTGTGAACAGGCACCAGCAGCGCTTCGCCGAGCGACGACGAGCTTCCGAACTCTTAGCCCTGAAAAAGCAGGCGAGAGCGTGGTGAGCTCCAATATGCTGGACTATGCCGTGAAATACTGAACATTACTAAACTATACTATACTCTACTATACTATACTATACTATAATGGTTCTGTACTAATACGACGCTACAGCAGTGCGATCTCTTAACTATTCCTACTTCACAATTACGACTCCGATGTGGTTATTAGTTGCACTCTGTATTGCCACTACCACAAGAGTGCCAGAATTGAGGCTTCTTGGCTTCGGGGTTGAAGGTTCGAGGGTTTAGGACTTGGGTGGTTTGGGCTGGTCTTGAGCCTTGAGTTTGATAGCTTCAGTGTCGCCTGAGTTCTGCTGGTGCCAGACTTCGACCATTTGAGCCCAATACCCTTACACCACAGACAACACACATCTGCATGCTGTGTTGAGGGTCGCAAACTCTAAAGCTTGACAGGAGATGATGGAGCTCCGAGCAAAAGGCAAGGTCTTGCAAGGCCAGTGCTGAGTCCTTTTTCCTGGAGTTTGCCTCGTTTGCAGGGTCCTCCTTTTCGATCGGGCTCGCGCGGTTGGCATGTCTAGCAGCTTTCTTCTTAGGTGATCAAGACTCAAAACCGTCGATGTTATGGAGGTTTCGGACAAGGGAGTCGAGTGCAAGGTGGATATACTTCCTTGACGGCTTCCCAATGCCAACTTCCATAAATCCCGACTATAGTGCTCCAATCCAAGCCAGCACATGTGTGAACAACAAGCATGCTAACGTTGAGAAGAGGAAATCTTCGCTTCAAATTGAGATTCACGGCGTGGGTTCACCTATATGAAGCCCCATACCAAGCAAAACAACCCCACTACTTTCGGTTGTACTACCCCTTTGAGTGTACTATTTTGGTGGTTCCGTATTATGATTATAGTATAATGGGCCCCAAAACCCTGTTCTAATAATTAAGGCCCCTACATTAAGCCACTCGAAGGCCCAAGCCGGAAGAAACCAACCGTCACAGAGGTCGACTCGAAGTGGATCGCGCGAAGGCTTCAGCCAAGCGGGAGGCTTCGCCGTTCTGTGGCCTTCGGGCTCAGAGTTTAGGGTTTAAGGCAGGGGCCTTAATAATTAGAATAGCGTCTGGGGGTAAAATATACTATAGCTATAATGAAGAACCCCCAGAATGGTATAGGTAATTGTTAAGGCCTCTCCATTACGGTTTAGGGCACAGGCTTTAAAAACCTCTGGTTTGGGGCTGGTGTGCTGGTTTTAACATGACTTGTTGAGCGTCCTTCCGATAGATATCATAGCTTTGCGATCCGAGCCCCTACAATCTACCGATGTCCCATACAATCAATAATTACATGGTATCCCCTCTGCAAAAAAAACACACACAGTTCGGCACATAGTAGGAACCACAGGACCTTGTTGACAAGGGATTTCGGAATCTGTGTCCTGCGATATTATAGTTCTTGTGCATACTATACTATACCCCAAAGGGTCCTATGTACCTATATAGTAGAATGGAGGGCTTCTATATTAGGAATGACTCTTACGGTTTAGGGAAGTATCCCCAATAACAGTACATAGGACCCTTTGGGTCCTGTAGTATACCATGTCATACTTTGCTGCGTAATATCATGCTAGAAGTAAGAAGAACGTCGTCAATTCGATATTCCGGCTCGCGAGTAGCTTGAGGCTGAGAGTTTGCCGGCTGTTTTTTGTTGGAAACCTTTGCTGACCCCTTGTTTTACAGAAGTCCTCTATTCAATTCTATTGGAAAGCACATAGTGCCTCTGGGAGAAGCTTTTATGAGAACCCCAAAATAAACCCTGAACCCTATACTTCAGGTTCAAGGGATCGGGAGTGCCGAATTGCGGCTTTCGGCGCCCATGTGCCGTTCCGCAGGCGGCCTTCCCCTGCCTGAATCTCTGGATCCCGACGTGGCTTGAAATTCCTGATGCTGTCCTTAACCCTAAGCCCTAAACCCGTACTTCTCTCCGGAGAAGTATATAAGACTAGGTAGGAGAAGAGAAGGAGCAGGTCGGAGATAGTTACTCATCGCATTCCTTTCGTGGCTCAACGTCCTCAGGTCATGAAGTATACATGTTCCTTACTCCCACACACTGAAACCCCTACACCCCCCAAGCCTTAAATGCCCCATAACCTCTGAATCTTGAAGCATTGTACACCGGGAATGCCAGGCTCTGAGTGTGGAGGCAGGGCCCTTGTCCGCCTCGAGCCAGCAGCCTTGAACCCTCAACCCCCACCCCGAGCCCGAAACTCTTAGAGCCATGTTTTACCTTAACCTTACCAGAACCTACTTTTTTGTAGGGTCCCTATAAATCCCATATTAGGGTTTATAATAAGAACCTCAAAAAAGTGGGTTATGGTAGGTTAAGGTAGGGTTTAGGGCTACCTCAAGCCTCAACCCTGAACCCTAAAAACGCAGATCTCCGGGTCACGGCAGTGCATCCGCATGTCGCCTCCAGCGCGAGTTTGGCGGGCCTGGCCATGCAGCCCTCTCATTCTGCTCCGTTCCCTGCTGGCCGATTTGCCAAGGGTAAGGACGCGCTAACAATGGTTTTGACAGAGATGGCCCCGGTCCCTCCAGGAATTGTTGTTTCACAAGTGAGTCTCGGGTTTGGACGTATAGAGCTTCGACACGGGACTCAGAACTTACGAAGCGCAGGAGTTCGCAGTCCCTCAGAAAGTCTACTTGAAATGGCTCCGGCAGCAGATGGTGCCGACCTCAGTTCCACACATCCCCCTCAACCCTTAGGCCCCAAACCCTAAACCTTAAACCCTAAACCCTAAACCCTCCCTCCCTGTCTTGCCTCTCCTCATGTCATGCTCTTGAGTTGAGGCCCCGAAGTCTAAATCCCAAGCCGATCTGATTTTTGTTTGGGGGTTGTGGGGTTCAGGGTTTAGGGATTCGGAAAATTCACAGGGCCTCAATGACACTTCTGGCAGCGCAGCACCTTTTCTTGGGCGGTTTGTCGCTGACCCTGAGCTGCTCAGGACGTGGAGAGAGCATGCATGGAGCTGCCTTTCACCATTGCACTGCTGCATCTTCGCAGAACAGATATCTGAGGGGCGCGGATTGGGTGACCCAGTTCCGCGGGCGGAATAATTTGGGCTTCGGCTTTGGAAGGTGGAGAAGATAAGCTCAGCTGTGAGGAATACAGAGGTCTCCCATCCGGTTGCAACGTCTTCGGCATTTGACCTCCAAGCCCAACCTCACTGAACCTGCGAGGGGACTTCCAGAGCCTGAAACCCTGGACTTTTGCTGGTAAATACTCATACCTTAAGAACCCAAAACCTACTTTTTTGTAGGGTCCCCATAAATCCCATATTCGGGTTTATAATAAGAACTTACAAAAAAGTGGGTTTTGGGTTCTTAAGGTAAGCTCTACATCCTGATACTGAAGGGCTTAGTGAGGGCTGCTCTCCACATCGAAAGCACCCAGAGACTCCAATTCCCCTTAATCAAGGAATCTACTTTAAATTATAATAGGATCCCTAATATGATTTCAGGTATATTCCTTAATTAAGGGGTATTGGAGTCTCTGGGCAAGATCGAACCTCGAGGTGCGTCTTTGGTGCCTTCGCCATCATCGGCCTGAGCCAGGCGCCTCTGAGTCGGGAGATTCGGCCGCTGTCGCCGAGGGCCTAGGCAGGTTGCTTTCAGGCTAGGGTTCTCTACATCTTAATAATAATTATAATAATTATAATAACGATAGCAATAATAATAGTAACAATAATAGTAACAATAAAGGGGCCTTATAATTAGAATAGGGTTTTGGGGCCCACTAGACTATAATAGGGAGCCCCCAAGAAAGTATTGGCAATTATTTAGGCCCCAACACTCCAGCGATCCTGAAGGTACGGATCCTTACGGCTGCAGATTTCAGGAAAAAAAACGCCGAGAGGTTTGCAGCCTATGAGCATAAGGTGGATCAGAGACCGGCACCCCACATCTGCACGAAAAGAGCCCGAATATTTTAGAATCCTGAAAGGGGAGTTGGTGCTTCAAGGGGGCGGGTCTTCCGGATACCTCGAAATCCTAGCAGAAGGGGTTTGTGGGTTATTCGGTTGTCCGCCTCCCTTGGAACCCTCCGTCCAGGATCCCAGAAGCCGAAATCCATAAAATCGCAGCAGCCTTCGTTGCCTTCTGTACCAACCCTCTACACCCTCACCACCCACGAACCTATGAGCTTCCAGTGCTTCGTCACTTTGGTCTGGCCGAATGGTTTTGAGTTTGTGAGGATCTTCAGGTGCCTGCACAAACCTTGGTTGACTAGTTGACACAGCCACCCTTTCCTAGCTGTTGTTGAGCCCCGTCAGGGTCTGAAATCGTAGCCCGACATCCTCAACTCATGCCGTGTAAGTTTGCAGAACCAAGCCCTGAATCTGCAGGATCGCATCTACAGAGTCCAACATGCCATCCACGAGGACGGTGGAGTTCGAGGGCTTTTTGTTGGGTCAAGATGTCGAGGCATTCAGCTGCAGTAGCAAATCGGTTTTGAGCGAGCCAGGTCTACACTTTCGGAAGCTTGTAGGCGGTTGAGACAGGTGCCCGGTAGCGCTTGGCTTGTGTTGCATTGCAAGCGACAGTTGTCCAGAGCTGAGTCCTGAATCCCACAAGACCGAGACGCCAGAAGTCTACAAACCCCTACCTAAAGGGTCATACCCTACCCCTTTTGTAAGGTACCTAGTTTTATGGTTAGGATCTGTTACAAAAGTAGGTACCGTAACAAATGGGTAGGGTATGACCCTATAGATAAGCTCCATAAACCTTGCAAGCTCCAAAGACGTAGCATGAGCCGTGGACGCTCTAAACCCTCGAAATCACAACACTCGTAAACCCTGAACTCTAGAAGCCATGGGATCCTGCACGAGAAGGAAAAACAGCAAACATGCACCCTTAGATGACCCTAAACCCTAAGCCCTCAACCCTGAACCCTAAACCCTAAACGCACAGGACATAGCTGCCAATGCCAACTTCGCCTTCAGCGGATACCAGGGACACAAGGCCGTGGACGTAGGTTTAATATACTGGCCTCAATAAATGGGTAGCTCTGTAAATTAGGGTCCCGTTTTAGCCTTATCAAAAGGACTTTAAAAGGGACCCTAATTTAGACAACTACCCAAATACCTATATTATTTTGGGGGTTCCCTGTTATAATTAGACTATAAAGGACCCCAAAACCAGGGCGAGCGTGGGGCTCGATGGGGTTGGGGGTTAGTGCGATGGTCAGTTGTCTCCCTAGACCTTGAGCCCCCGAACCCCAGGCCCGCAACCCTAAATCCATATGGGGGTTTCCGAAAATAGGGGACCCTAACATAGTACCGTAAATAATGGGCTTTTTACTATAAAGACCCCAAAATAAGGCACCACTTACATTCGGAAACTCCCATATCCGGAACCCCAAACCCGCAGCCTTGAGCCGTACAGTCTCGTGCAGAACTACGAAGATGTCCACGGCATCGAAGACTTTTGGTCTTGGCTTCGCCTCGGATACCTTCCTCTTGTCGTCCAGCCGGCACCTGGTCTCGCTTGGCATCAACCTAATATCAGTCGCATGCATGTAAGGCCTTTAAAGACAACATGCATGATGGTGATGAGGAAAGAGTAGTGGTATCAAAGCTACTCCTGTTGCCTTGGCACTAATTTTACTACCGACAGCTCGTGCCACGTTGCCTTGTCAGCCACTTATGTAGAGGAAGTTCCGTGTTGCGTCCTCAGCCACTGACAAAGCAGTGAGCCCCGAATGCTGAAATTGCAAAGTCTTATCCCTTCTTATTCCACCCTCTCTTTCCCCAAGATTGATCTACCGATCGACCTGTGATTTGCATGTATGCATCTTTGCGCCTCTGTCTGTGTCGTTCTGTCTTGTCTCGTTCTGGCGTGTCCTCTCCTGCCCTGTTTGACTGTTTGTTCATGCAAGCATGCACGCAATTTGGATCTGTACTAGTAGCACAATTAAAAGCATGTAGATATATGTGAACTAAAGACACGGTGTTTTGCGAATGCATCCATCCATCCATCCATCCATCCATCCATCCATCCATCCATCCATCCATCCCTCCATCCCTCCATCCCTCCATCCCTCCATCCCTCCATCCATCCGTCCGTACATCCATACAGCCATCCATCCATGCATGCATGCATTCATTCATGGGCTCGCTCATTCACCTCACTCACTCGCTCACTCAGTCACTCACTCGCTCAAAGACTCACTCACTCGTTACTTCATTCCTTCATTATTCGTTCAGTCTGTGAGTCAGTGGGTCAGTGAGTCAGTCGGTCGATCGGTCGGTCATGCATGTATGCATGCATGCATAGCGGCATAGCACTACATCCAGCATTTCTTTGCGATGAAACCCGAACAGGGAAGTCCTCAAATCTGATGGGACTAGTGGAGTCCTCAGTGTCTCAAGTATGCATGTCGTAGCCCGAAACCCTATATTTCATAAGCATTACAGTAAGAGCCCTATGCCCTATACTCAACCTTGAGCTTCGATCTTAGGCCTGGTCCTACTCGGAGGGCAGAGACATCGCCGTAGCCAGCGTGTTCGACCTTTCCGCAGGGCCGGTGTCGGAGCCGTCGGCAGCAGTTTGAGGTTTATAGGGTTTAGGGTTTAGGGTTTAGGGTTTAGGGGGGGTTCCAAGAACAGAATATCACGACGGTCCTCTTAATATAGGGGCCTTAATAATTAGAATAGGGTTTGGGCGGCCCACTGTACTATAATTATAATAAGGAACCCCCAACATAGTATTGGTAACTATGTGTTATTCCAAATCGAAAGGAGCGAGTGGAAAGGATTCTCCTTGCAGGAGCTGCGTTGGCTCCTCACTCGACTATGTCATGTTGAGTTTCAACGATTGGGATTCACGCCTCATGGGTGACTAAAGGATCCAGGCTGTGATGCTTCAGTACATTTAGGATGTACCCTGAGCTTGAGCTCGGGTCTGGGACTTGAGAATAGGATGGTAAGGGACTAGACAACCCTAAGGGGCCATGTACTTAAATAGTATACACACTGGCCCCAAAGTACCTGACGCACTTGATAAGCCCAAAGTACAGGAAGGCTCAGGGTTTAGGGTTTAGGATTTTAGGGATGTGGGGTTCGGGGCTCGGGGGTTTTCAGGGTTTTTGGGGGTTTGGGGTGTCTTTGAGGTTTTCAGGGATTAGGGGTGGCTCGGTTTATTGTCGCTGTCTCTGGCATAGGGTGGCCACATAGCTCCGGACATACAGAAACTCGTTCTAGATGGTGGCCCTTGGTGGATCACCATTAGCTATTGCAGCGACTTCCGCTTGCTTCGCATACCAGGAAAGGCCCAACATAGTTCAAACAGAGACACATGCTCAGGTTTCCGCGCTGATTCCCTAAACCCAAAACCTTACCTCAAGCCTCTACGGTTTCGATGTTCGATGATCCGCTTCGGCTATGCAATTGTCAACCCGGCAGTTTCTGTGCTCTTCAGTTCTTACTGGCCATCGATGCGACTGCTAATCCCACCACTGCAACGAAGTCTAATTCCTCGTCGTGACCTATACGCAAAGTCCTGAGCGCCAATATCCTGAAGCTTGAAGCTTGGAAACCCCACAACCGAGACTGGCATTTAGAAAGGTGGTTTCCTCGACAGCGCAAAACTGCATGCGTCCGACAACTGGGACTCCTGAAACTGGCAGGTTCTCTGCGTGAAAATCTGTTGTCCCAGATGGCGTTCCAGGATTTAGGACCGAAGTAGATTCGGATCTACGGTGATCTATCCCTAAGTCCAGCCTCCTGCCTGTACCCGAAAGTAAGCTCGGAGCCCAAGCCACCGAGCCCACTTGTAAGAAATACTGGCCGGTTTAAGTATATTGGCCCAGGGGTCTATGAGGGTTTCTGAACCCTGAAACCCAATCTCCAGGAACCGTTTTGGTCCACGGCACAAGGGATCCCTCCTTGCGGGAAGTATCTCATAGCCAAGGAGCCGAATCAGACATGGAAGCTGAATGCTTTCGGGAGTGCTTCAGCTGCAGCAAGTAAGTGCGTGGTAAGATTATCTTTCATTTGTTCTGAGCGGCCTCGATCCTGATCGCAAGCCGCGTAAAGAGGATCAAGCTGGAAGTTGAGGTGGGGGCCAGCCGCTGCCTATTTCTGGTGACTATCTTCGCCACAACCGCATGGTTGGCTACTTGCAGCAACTTCAGACGACAGCTCCTCCTGCCAGCTACCCTAAGCCCTAAACCCTAAACCTAGCAGGAATCTGAAGCCATTGGCCGACAGCCTTTGAAGGTGGTACGTTCTGCAAAACTACTGAAGCTTTAAGCCGTGATTGAGCCTTTACATGCTCAATGTAGAGGACGTCAAGGCAACAGCAATATTCATGGGTAGTTCTCTAAATTAGTATCCCTTTTAGGGTCCTTTTTATAAGGGTGCCGTACTATGTTGAGGATCCAAAAAGGGACCCTGATTTAGAAAACTACCCTCATGGTGAAAGCCCAGGGCTATAAATAGCTCACATGCGTACACAGGGTTTAGGGTTCAGGGTTTAGGGTTTAGAGGGGGAAGGAGCGAAGCCCGTGATTAAACCCTACAAGCCTGACAGCCTTAAAACCTTAAACCCCCAACAAGCCCCAGTGCCATTGTTGTGGCCTTCCTAAAGCTTTAGAAACCCTTCAACCCTACATAAACCCCAACGTAAACCCCAAGCCCTAAACCCTAAACCCCAAGCCCTAGACCCTAAACCTTCAACCCTATGTAAATCCCCAAAAAATCTTTATACCCACAATGCAGGTGGCATTCGCCTCCATCAGGGCGTCTCTTCGGGCTCGACGGCTTCGTGCAGATTTCCTGGCGCGGGGCAGCGAAGTGCATGGGAGAGGCCAGGGTTTGAGGGCTTTAATAGAGGGCCTTAATATAGGATTTAGGATTTCGGGTATGGGGCCTCAGGATTCATTGTTTTGGGTTTAGGGCTTATAGGATTTAGGGATTTGGTTTTGGGGTTTAGAATTGCCTATGCTATTTCGGGGGCTCCTTGCTACAGCTATAGTATAACATACCCCAGAACTCTATCTATTCCAATTATGAGGGCCCCTATTTTGGGGTGTTAGGGTGTAGGGCTCTAGGGTTTGGGACTTTAAGGCTTAAAGCTTTAGGTTTTTAAGATGCCGTAAAAGGGGAGTTTTTTGGACTGAGGGGTTTGGAGGTTGGAGGGTGTCGGGCTTAGTTTAGGGCTTAGAGCTTGGGAGGGGGTCCTTGTTAACTTGCCATGAGGAATGAGGACCCGATTGTTTGCCGTCCATATTGGGGCTCAATGTTGTTTGAGATCCTTGAAAACGTTTCAGGGTCAGCGGTCCTGCATCGGGTACCCCAAACGCCTTCAGAGGGACTTAAATTGAGTTTAGGGTCTAGGTACAAGGCTAAATCACACATAGCCCTGAGTCTAAAGCACAGGCTCAGTGTAACTGAGTCCAGACCCGGTGCCCGAAGCCCAAAACCCCACACCTCAAATCAGTAGCCCGCAACCCTAAACCCTAAACCCTAAATCCTAAACCCTAAACCGTAAACCCCACTAAGGCTGAACCTCAAAGCATCAGCCCTAAACCCTGAACCAGAACCTGCATGCTCTTCGGCAGGCTTGGAACCTGAATTAAGGGCCCCCCATGCCGTCGCTTCAGAGTTTACGTTTCAGGTTTGGGTTTTAGGTTCTCATGTTGGCAAGATCTGTTTGACACAGGTGGTATGGCAAGTCCTGCAAGCCGAACTACCAGGAGGTTATCTATTCACCGGAACCGGCAGATGGACAGGCTGGCACCCTAAACCCTTAACCCTAAACCCTAACTGGCTCTCTCACAGATTTAGCATTGGGAAGCATCTAGTGTCAGGCGCTTGCGATCAGCATAGCAAAGAAGTCTGAATCAAACGTGATACGCAGTACTACTATGCCTTATGGGTTTCCTTCGCACTTATACTAAGCCCACACCCAGTCGGACTTTTCAGACCCCGATATCTGTTTTTGTTTTGCATTCCGCTTGGTTTGTGGAGCCGGCCGCCGCCAGATTTTCCACAATCCGGTGAGAGTCGAGTGGTTCTTGCCGGAGATGGACGGCCTCGATCACATCTACTCCAAGGCTGGGCCAATGTCAGGATAAGCTAATTAGTGCTTCAGGGTTTTAGGGTTTTCGACTTTAGGGTGGAGGGGCTTTGGGTTTCGGGGCTCGGAGGGTTCGAAGGGTCTCGGAAACAACGGCACATCTGACAAAAGTTTGGTGGCTCGCAGGTTGAGCCTGGCGCTTGTTCGGGACAAGTTTTTATCTGAAGTTGTCTGTGCCAACAGCTGATGAAGGCGTTGCGACCTCTGGCATTGGGAGGCAATCTTTTCGTTCTGATGGGACTTGCAGAAGGGGCGCTGGCTATCTGTTGTTTCAGTGCAAGTTTCCTTTCTCCAGCCTTTCATGTGACAGGTGCTGGATATGCAAGATCCTTGCTTGCAGCTAGACCCGGCAGGGACTTACCATGACTTACCCAAACCGTGAACCTTGAACATAAGCTGGGAGCTTGGATTGTTCCCCACTGTGGTAAGGACTATGAGAAGGACTGCTCATGTTCATTGCTATGACTATCACAGTTCCTTCTGACATTGCTGCCTGGATTCAGAACATGTGTTGTACCGCTCGTGTGTTCATACCGAAACTTTGTGGCCGAAACCATTTGCATGTTTGTTCTTATTCCTTGTGTGTTTAGCTGCAAAGGCAGCAACCACATCCACAATCAACAGCAGCAGTGAGAGCAATTGCGCCGCCGCCACCACCACCAGCACCGCCCAAAACACCATCAGCAGCACCATCACCGCAGGGACGAACGCAAACGTCCCAACGTTCTTGTCACTGCCAACATGCGCAGCATCAGAATGGCTTGTCACGTTTTCATTGTCATGCTTGCCCAGAGGGTCCCATGTACTGTTATCGGGGATACTTCCCTAAACCATTATGGTAATTCCTAAAATAGACATCGTACATTCTACTATATAGGTACTTAGGACCCTTCAGGTTGCAAAGATGACCATAAGTTTTAGACTGCTGAGGATGGTTGTTCGCAGATGGCTGCCAAAAACCGCAGTGTGTCCTGACCTGGCAGTTGTCGGCATGTTCTTCATCGTTTATTGGGGTTGAAGTTCAGCGACAGAGGTTGACAGGTTCGCGATTGGATGCAGGTTTCGGGCTAGAGGGGCTGGATCTGCGGGATTGGGGAATGTAGATGATGATTCAGGGCTGACTTGAAGGGGAAGAGAGCGGCTTGATCTGATCCGGTATTGAGTGTTGAGTTTGGAGGAGCGTCACCCGAAACCGTACATCATGACGTCGATGCAAGGAGCAGCCCAAGTTCGTCTGACCTCATCAAATGAAAGTCCGAAGTCATGTCCCCCTTTGCAGTCCCTGTTCGTAGCTGGATTTTGCAGAAGAGTCTCCTGCGTCACGAAGATGAAATACAGAGCAGCAGCCTTGCATCTTCATTCCCTGAACTTCGGAACCTTGCCTCAGCCGGAGCAAATCCCGGAGACCGAAGAAGACAACTCAGGAGTGCCTCTGCAACTCCTGTCAGTCGTCCACGCCAGCCTTGCCTTGGCTGCGGGAGGATACCAACCGTGTTGAGGCGCACGGGTCGGAAGGCGGAAGGCGGACTTGGCCAGTGTCTGTTGTACTTTGCAGTTTTGTGATGCTGCTTCCAGGACTTATCAGCTATAACCTACCTAGTTGCTTCTGGAGTGCCGTTTTGCGGATGCTAATTACTGACTGCCAGAGGACTTGTCAATGTCATCTCGTCTAACAGTGCATTGGTTCTGTGCAGTTGACCTTGAATTCCGAGCTACTGAGTAAGTTGTTGCGTTCCAGCAGGCCAGTTTCAAAGTTCTCAATAGAGCCTCTTCCTCCACGCATGGTATCTTGAAACAAAAGGTTAGAGGAGATGTGGACCGCTCACCTCAGTCCTGTGGTTCTCCTTTGTGAAAGCTGCAGGGCTTCTCGGAATGCCTTCGACAGGTGAGTGTTGTGGCCAATAGATCGAGTTAGGGCAGGAGGCAGTTTATGACGGCTCTGGAAGCAAGATCTGATTGAATGCAACATCCAGCCAGTGCTGCGTCTCGTGTCAGGTTGGCATGGTCACATACAATGCGAACGAGGGCATTGTGACGCATACAGGCAAGCGACACTTCATTCATTTTGCCTCATGTGGGCCATGGCATTCGCGTGACTACTAGCTTGATCCTGCGTCTTGCGGTCAAAGTGCATACCCATAGGCCCCATAGTAGTTCCTTTTTGGGGTTACCTTATAGGATTCTATATGTGAACCCCAAAAAGGAACTACTTCAAAGCCTATGGGTATGAGTACTCGAGGAGACAACCGCAATAGGCCGGTGCTCACGGTCAGGCCTTTACCCTAACCCCCAGGTACCTACTATATAGGGCCCTAGGAGCTCTAGTACCCTATACAGTAGGTACCTGGGGGGTTAGGGTTAGCCATGTTAAAGATACCTGCATGCTTCAAGCAGGATGAGGACTACTAGTGGCTGGCGGTGTGATGTGTTGCAGCGTAGCCGCGTCACATAAATCATGCTGGTTGTTGTTGGTCAAAGGTGGCTTTTCTGTAGGTCTGTCGCTGAGTTGCCTGACTTGGCTTGCCAATACCCAGGCCCCTCGCACTTACTCGATCCCTTTTAACCTAAGCCTTAAGCGCCTGGATCCCTCCAGACTTGAATGCAAAGCCCCCATGCTCACACCCTCGACCCCTCTCGCTTTGCCCGTCGAAGGTGTGAACTTTTGGTTCACCCGCGGTGGTCGCGTGCTGAAGCGGATTGAGACACTCGGTCTGGCCGAGAGATGATAGGGTGAGGATCAAACACGGGTGCGGGGATGATAACAGTTATGATTGTGGATATGGATGCTGTTCTAAAGCCCTCCACATTGTAGGACGCGTAGCGAGTCATTAGGGTTTATGTGTGAGAACCCCGGCATGCACAACATCGCGCACGGGAGGGCGCCAGGACTCCTTAACACCTTGGCGTCGACACGGTATTTGTCAACAACATCCTTATTACATGTATATTATACTGTCTATGTGTAAATACACATGTGCACACACATAAAGATAAAAACGTACGTATATGTATATATACATTTATGCGTACATATATATATATATATATATATGTATATGTACATGCAAATATGCATGTATGTACATGTATGTACATGTATGTACATGTATGTATACATACATGTTATATATATGTATACATGCACATATGCATATGGGTGTGTGTATGTGTGTATATATATATATGTATTTACATTTAAATTATACATGGGGAGAGAGAGTTCTTGCTCAAATTACTGAGCATCATCACCACCGTACTACATGCAATTAATCATCTTAACCATAGCTCATAGCTCAACAGTCATAAACATACAAAGCAAGACCAATTTGCATAGCGGACTCGAGGTACGGCGGTTTGCAAGCTCTATGTATGTTCCTATTTATCTCTATGTATGTATCATGTGTGTATATATATATATATACGCATGCATGAAGAGAGAGAGAGAGAGAGAGAGATATATAACAAACTGCACGCCTGCAATACACTCGGCTTTCTATACTGTCAAATTCGCACAAACCCAACTGGGGGGAACTGTTTCTGTATATGGCTATAAAGCAGGGGAACAGGATCCAGTACTGATGGTTCGCATCTTACTTTACCTTACTTTGTTGTTGCTTCGCCACAAGAGGATCCACCCGCATGCGACGTGATCCCGAGAATCCTTCGTGTTCTACTTTTGCAGGGGCCTTAACTTATGCAGTGTAAAACGGGGGATACTGTCGCCTTCCGTAGTATATTACACGGGGGCATGGGTTGCTGCAGGTACTAAGGATCTTGCCATAGCGGGCGCGGGGATGAGGCCTGAAGTTTAGTTAGGGTTGGACTTTGCAGCTACATTCCTCTCCCGTTCGAACTATCCGACGGGACGAATACAGTCCATGAGGCCCCACTGCCCTTGCCCTACCACTTTAACAGGGAGGGGCGCGCCTAGGCGCGGGCTAACGCAATTGGCCCGCACCCGACGGAAGGAAGGAAGGAAGGAAGGAAGGAAGGAAGGAAGGAAGGAAGGAAGGAGGAAGGAAGGAAGGAAGAGAGAGAGAGAGTTCCGCAGTTTTGAGGTTTGGGATGCAAGGGTGTTCAGGGTTTCGGGCATGCATGAAGCATCTGTCGGATTCAAAGTCAACCTGGTGCCGTGATGCCTCAGACTATCTGGGGACAAAGTTCTCTTCAGGTCCCGACTTTGATACACAGCTGTACGAGTCAAACTTATAAAGTCACAATAGGATGAGAAATCTGCTCTGCAGTCCAGCTAAGGACGATGTCGATTTGGGTAGATGCCTCACGTCCGGATGTGGCCTGCCGCAGATACTGAATCTGGCTATGCTGACTTGTTCGGAACAGGAGCCCGCATCTTCGCAGAGCGACTGTCTCGAATCTGGAAACCTGCGCCCCCTCCAAGTATATGTTAAACACGACTCGCACGCAGCCAAACCCACTGTGCCCTGCACGATTCCGAATCAAAGACCTCAAAATCCCAAAAGAAGCTCGTACCGTACCTCCCTCCAAGCAGAGAGCGATCAGGTCTCACGTAGCGGCCTGGAGAAACCGGTTTAGTATTTTGCCCTAGGGTTCCTCCTGATGATAACTTGTGCTATGATATACGTCCGGCCCCATACACTATTCCAATTGTTCAGGCCCCTGTATTCGCCGGACTTCAAGCAAGCGCTTGAGCGCTTCGTTAAACAAAACCTTCTTAAACCGCTCAATTTGTACCTGGAAGTATCTAGGGAAACAGAGAGTTGCAACCAAACCAGGTCCAACTCCCACCTCTCCATGGCCCAAAGACTTTGAGCATAGGGTTTACCTATAGTCTCCATTGTGGTTCCTTTTTCTGGTTTAACCAAATATATATTAAGGATATTATAAGGTATCCCCAAAAAGGAACTACAATGGAGACTAGAGGTAGGAAGCACAACAAGGTGTCCAATCTCTGGACCATGGTCTTCGGTATCATTTGGACGCTGCTGCTGCTCCATATCTTCTGTACCGAGGTAGGGTCGGTTTCGCGTTCTGGGCGTCTTTACGGTCTGCTAAGCCTGGTCGAGCATGTCGATGTCTTTATATTCCTAGATGTCCACAAATGCCAGCAGAAGACAGTATAGAATGGACTTTGAAGGTTTAGCTTCGGAAGATTAGCTGAGCAGGCCCGGGGCGGCTCTCTGGACGGTTACCTAGCAGTATATGTGCACCTGCTCAGTGTCTGTTGCAGCTGTGTAAGCAGGGCGCACAAGACCTCTGCAAAAGTCGCCGATTTGTGTTGTACAGCGCTGCAGATACATGGTTCCCATCCCTTGCACACCGACAAAGTGACGGCTCACCTATAGCTCTTTGTTGTTCAGGCCCTGCCGAGAGCTTGAGTTGACAATGCCCGAGCCTCGTAGCAAGTGAACGAAGGATGAAGATCTCCCGAACATGTCTGCCTAGATCGTGTCCCAGACCTTGCTCTCATCATGTCATCCCTGGTTATGGGGATCCTGCAAATCCAAGAGGCCTTGCACGCTGTAAGTCGCAGTGTTCCAGAATACGCTCCAAGCATTGCAAGCCACACAGAAGGCATCTGTAAGGAAACACCAGGACCACCAGCCTGAGAGGCTGAGCAGCGTAGCCTTGCCAACTTTGAACGTTGCTAGCATTTCGAAAGCCAAATTGTGGATAGGGGCTGTACTACCCTACATAGTAGGTACCTGGGGGGGTAGGGCTAGACATTGCCTCCTGGTGGGTGGGGTCGGCCTACAGCTCTTTGCCTTGCCACAGCCTTAAAGACGAAATGACCCTTAAAAGTAGGGGCCCTATATCATCCTTGTATTATGAATCCCTATATGGTATATGAACCTTAAACCCTTTTAGGGTTCATTTCGTCCTTAAGGAGTGGGAGAAGCACTTACCCGAGCGTTTACCTCTTGCGTGGGAGCCGCTGTTGTGTGTCCACACTGTTTGGAACGAATTTGTATTTACCCCAAGGCCCTGAGGGTCCATGTGCCCCAATAGTATATACGTTGGGCCCAAAATACCTATATAATAGGGATTATATACTTTAAGGCCAAAGAAAATACGATTTCTGTACATGGACCCTTCAGGTTATATAAGCCCAAAAGGTGCGACATTCTGGTGCCAAATACAATATTTTGGGGTTCCTTAATGTAATTAGTATATTATAGTATACTGGGCCCCACAACCCTATTCTAATTATATAAGGGCCCACCGCGGTGAAGGTCAAAGAGATTGCAATCATCCTGATCAACGCTGACACGGTCTGGTATATGGCGTTGCTAGAGGACAATCGCGGTGATTTCGTTGGTTCCATTTGTCGCTCAGTGCCCAGGGGCTTCTCCCAAGAAGTTGCAGTCTTGCTGGGGTTGTTTCTTGTGGCTACTTGTCATCGTTTGACTTTCCAGAGGCTCGTCTGTAGGGGCGTGCAAAGTTTATAGGATGATAGTAGAGCTTGTCTCGTCTCGTAAGGAAGGGTAGCCTTTTTTAGAGAATCACTTCTTCAGCGCAGACCTACGAAGGTTAAAGCCGCTTCGGCTGCTTTTGTTCAAAAAGCCGCCGGTCGGGCCGCACGACCTGAAACTAAGTTAATTTCGAAGTTCATTCTGGCTACAAGTAGGCTAAATAGGTGCTCCTATGGCCTCGCACTTTACATCCTACCCCTGCATTTCTTTTGATTGGGGCTGGTTTAGCGGAAAGGAGTACGTGGGCTTCTCCAACACGGTGGACTGGATCTCCCTCATCGTGGCCACGGTAGGGGCCTGACTGAGATTCAGGATTGAGGTGTCGGGTTCAGGGGTTTGGAGTTAGGGTTCAGGGTTTTGGAGTTTGGGTTTGGGATTTTAGGTAACACCAATGCCGAAACACTGAACCATAGTCCAGAACAGCCCATGCGAGTACAGTCTGCACTGTTGTTCCTTGAAGCTCTACTGTTTCTTGCTGCTGCAAGGTGGGCCTGTAACAGGTCAGGTTTCATATCCTGGAGCTCGGAGCCTTTTCTCAGTGCAGCCCTGCTTAACCCCAAGTAGAAAAAGCTCTTCTGGTACTTGGTAAGACTGATGGTGTCGCAGCCCACCAGCCAGGTGGTTGCGGTTTTCTTCGTGCTGCTGTCATATCAGTCCACCGAACTACAGGCCATCCGTTCCGAAGCGCCACAAGCCAGGGTTCTCTTGGATCGGGTTGGGTGAAGAGTCTTCGCGTTCTAGGTTTCGCGATTGGCTTTGGAACATTTTGGAACTAACTACAAGGTGTAGAAAGCTAGAGTTTAGGGCTTAGCCTGGCGAGTCTCACTGCCAAGAGCGGCAAGTACAGTACCGACTCTCTGCAAAAGTTCACGAGCGAGGTCATCGACGGCCCGTACAGCTGTTATCGTGCCAAGTGATGATCCTGCTCCTTCCACAGCCAAACGCGAGTAGTACCTTCATTTGTGGCATATATTTGTCCGTGTGTGTGAGAGATTTTTGGAAGGTGTGTGGGAGGGATGCCCATGTATTGTGCGTGGTATGTGTCGTTAGCTGGTTTCTGTTCATGCCGATGTAGGCATTGGGTGTGTGTGTGTGTGTGTGTTTGTGTGTGTGTGTGCGTAGTTGTGTTTGTGTGTGTGTGCTTGCATGCACGTACACCTTGTGTCGTAAACGACGGGAATCACTTCAGACACAGAGACACACACAGACACACATGCGCACATGTACAAATGCACGTAAAGGCACACTCAAGTTTGTTTTGTTTGTTTATTGTTATACATTAGCATGTTTCTTGAAGATGAGTTACGCAGTGCAAGACAACTCTCAGATACTTAGTGCGCTCATACCGAAACCTTCCCGAAGCCTGTACAATCACAGGCCCTTAGGTTTCCTTGACTTTCTGAACTTGAGGTGGCCATGAATGTGGTCCTGCAGTCTGAAGCTTCCGCAGATCGCGAGGAACGGGCTTCAGGGCTTAGGGTTCAGTGCCTTTGATACTGGGTTTGTTCCAGGTCTTTGCATAATGGTACCAATGCTTCAGATGAAATCTATGATTCGCTGGTGTCAGGTAGAGGAACTATCGTCTCGGACAAGAGATGTGCTCGTCCCTGTGCGCAGCAGAGAACATATAAATACATGGACCTTAGTAAGTAATTAAAGTACGGTTCGCTATAATATGAAAGGCATCAGAGTGGTTGAGTCTTTCATCTTCGACAGTTTTTCCAGAGCAACAATGTGCCAATACTTTGCCTGCAGCCGTCTGAATGCGGATGGTGTGTGTCTTGGTGCTCTATTGTCCTTTCTGATAGAACTGTTCCCCGAAAACAGAACAGGAAGCAGACAATGAGGGGCGATTGAAAGCTGAGACCGCCCCGGTTGAGAATACATAGTTCGTACAACTGCAAAAGCAACGATGTCTCAACAAGATGCTGACCTAAGAACGTTGCCGGCATATCCAGCTGAGCACGCTCCTCATTTAGAGTTTGGGTCACGAAACCCTAAACCCTAAACCCGAAATGCCTGCTTCATTGGAACTGGGATGTGGTGTACCGCACAGAGGCGATCTTGAGACTTAGGTAGTTCTCTGAAGTAGTGTACTGGGGACTTGAGAAGGGACCCTAATCTAGAGAACAACCCACTTGATTTCAATGCGATGATACTCGGCTCTCTTTGATAGTGCAGTTTGTGTTTCTTTCTTCTCTTTCGGGGAAGATGCCCAAAGTAGACGCCGCATTCACTTGCAATACACTTTCCAAAGGGGTCACTTCTAAATTGTAGTGCAATAATATACCCGGGCGCCCTAGTCCAACTATTAATGCTCCTATAAAATTTTGGCGGCTCCTTATTATAATTATGGTATAATAATTTGGGGGGTATAGTATATCCCATAACCCTATTCTAGCTATTAAGGCCCCTACATTAGCGGCTTGCAGGCTTATGAAGAGTCGGTGGCAGCCTGAGAGCCGATCAGGGGATGTCGTAGGGTTCGGGGTTCGGGGTTTTAGGGTTTAGGGTCTGTAGGGTTTAGGGGCTAAGGGTATAGGGTTTAGGGTATAGGGTATAGGGTTTAGGGTTTTAGATTTTAGGGTTCAGGGTTTTAGTGTTTAGGGATGTTGAGGGTTTAGGGTGGGCGTGTCCTTGCATTCCAATGAGTTTGTTGGTTGGCTTCCATTGGTAGCTTACAATAGCAAGTATGCGCTGGACGGCTACTCCATGCAACTATCTGTATATACATATAAATTTATAAATAGATACACTTCAATCATGTAGCTTGCGCGTTCTGGGATATGGCAAATGAAGATCTCCTGCCTTCACCGAAATATCGGCTTCTCTATGTCAGTCGTGTATTTGAGCTGTGAGGTGTCAGGCTCCTCCCAGACTCAAACCCTGAACCCATCCTGAACCCTAAACTCCTAATCCGAAGCCCTACTCCCGAAACCCTGATCCCCTGCTACACACATCCCTGCGCCCTAAACCCTAAACCCTTAAACCCTAAACCCTAAACCGTAAAACCTAAACCCTAAACCCTAAAACCCTTAAACCCCTAAAACACTAAACCCTTGGAGCCGTTCGAGGTCGGCCAATTCTTCACGCAGTGCCAGGCTGCCCTGGAGCAGGAGAAAAGAGCAGCAACGAATATAGGGTCCTTAATAATTAGAATAGGGTTTTCGGGGGGTTCCTTATGAAGGTTATAGTATAGCATACCACAAAAATCCGGATTATGGGAATCATCTGAGTTGCTTTATAACGCTTCTACAGCTTAAGTGGTATGATTAGGGTCATTTTAGTGGTTCGATCTCGCTCTCTCTCTCTCTCTC
>CAJNDV010036009.1:11888-24039 GCA_905221635.1 Symbiodinium sp. CCMP2456
GGGTTCTTAATATGAGTCCTAATATATTGGGGTTATAGGGCCAGGGTTTCTTAATCAGGTTCCTACATTAGGCTTCAGGGTTTAGGCTTTCGGGTTTTGGGGCTTTAGACTTGAGGTCGCGGTTTGAGGGTCGGGCTCGGCAAGGTGAAGTCCTAAACAGCCCTAAACCCTCAAACCTAAAACCCATGTATGCCCATAGCAAGGCCGAGAAGCTACCAAAGCCATGAAGTTCGCGAAGCGGGTGCTTTGCAGAAACTTCACCAGAGATGCGCGGACCTCGCAGGGAGTGCAAGCCCGAATCTCGAAAATGCAAACCTTCAACCCTCCAGTCTACTATAGGGGCCTCAATGATTAGAATAGGGTTTTGGCGGGGTTCCTTTAAAGGGTTCTATAAGGGCTACTATAAGGGTTTAGGGTTTAGGGGCCTTAATAGTTAGAATAGGTTTTTGGACTATACTCTACTATAATTATTAGAAGGAGTCCCCCAAAATGGTATACAAACCCTATATTACACCCTGAACCCTATGATTTTCGGCTATATTGTGAATGGCGTATACTTAAATTGGGGCGATGTGGAGATAGTACTAGTAATCGTTCGAACCCTACAAACCTCCAGCTCCCAAATGTGGCGGCAGCACTGCGACACGCGCAGCATGCAACATGTCGGCGCCGTGCTGTGGTAAAGGCAAATCTCAAAAGCCTACGCCCACAGGCGCGAATTGGTAGGTCACCACCCTCTTAATCTACAAGGGTATTCAAGCTCTTGAAACGTCAACTCTAAAAGCCCAAACTCTTAAACCCAAAACCCCCTACAACCCTGGAAGCAGCCGGGCCTTGCCAGCATAGCTGGAATGGTTGGACATTTCATCAACCTGAGAAGAGCAACAGGTTTCGGCTGTAGGCTCATCTAATAGGCTCGTCCCCAGAGAGAGCCCAATATCCCTTAATTAAGGAAGGTTTAGGGTTTAGGGTTTAGGGTTTAGGGTTTAGGGTTTAGGGTTTATACATTAAATCATAATATCCACTCCAACTTAAGGTATATTCCCTATATAAGGGGTATTGGGCTCTCTGGGTCTAACCAGGTTTTATAGGCGGTTTACGGGATTACGTAAGGTTTTTTGAAAGCTTTAGCTGTAGAGGTGGATAAACCTGATTCGGCATGGGGACCGTGTGTGGCAGTATTCTGAGTAGCAACACTGCATCACAACCACCGGCAAATACAAGCAGTGTGATAACATGGTGGCAAGATATACTCTATCTGCAATGAAATTCCGTTCTTCATTCAACTAGAGTAACTAATAATATAGTGCGTGTGATTCAAGTACGATACAAAAAGGGGACAGGATTACATGCAAGCTGCTTTGAATATGAAAAGCTTACCTCCTTAAACCCTAAACATTAAACTACCGCAAGCCAGCGACCTAGGCGTCCAGAACACACGGCTGTCAGCTTAAGTGTAAGTAGGGGGTTTAGGATTTAGGGGTTTAGGGCTTAGGGTATACGGTATAAGGGTTTAGGGTCTAGGCCTTAGGAGTTTAGTTAGGGTTTAGGATATTGGGACGTTGTGGGGTTTAGGGGTTTAGGGTTGGGTCTAGGGTTTAGGGGTTAAGTTAGGGTTTATGACTTTAGGGTTTAGGGGCTTAGGGTTTAGGGGTTCAGGGTTTAGGGAAGTAGGGCATTCAGTAAGAATCCCGTCAAGGCATGGATCGACTTGTCTATTGCGAATGAAGCCTCGATAGATAACATAAGATTGAAAACCCCAGCCTCTAGCCTCAACGCTCAGTACGCCTGACTGCCCAGATCAGTTTTGATAACAGCCCACCTGCTTGGCCTTAATGAAGTTGCTGCCGATGCCGCCTGTCACGTTGAACAATCTAAGATCTTCGGGGTTTATGAAGTGGGGTTGAGGGCCCACTACAGAAAGAAACATTCGGCTTTGGGACAAAGCTTTCCCAAACCCCCCTACAAACCCTACAAACCCTACAAACCCTAAACCCTATAAGCCCTATACACCCCAAACCTTAAACGAGGATGTGCGGAACATCTCCATGTAGTTACTGGACAGGCTCTGGGTGTTAAAAATACATAAGGTTTAGGGTTTAGGGTTCAGAAACCTCAAACCATAAACTCGATTCATAACGCTCTATCATGTATTTTGCTGTAACCTAGTAACCTTAGTGTTGAGATATTTGACGTCTAGGTGTTGGGACATACGGCTAGTAAGGTTTCGGGCTTCGTGGGGGTGACTCGGGTTGTGGGTCGTTGTAGCGGGGATTGTTTAAAGAAATAGCTCTCTCTCCGATGCTGTCCCGGCAGGAAGGTAACTGCAAGAAGTGGGCCCTATAAATAACTTGGCGTGTAGTTGTAAGAAACAGATTTCTCTGAGCTGAAGTCTTCATCCCCACCCTAAATGAACCACGAGCCGAAACTCGAAGGCCTTGGTTTGTCAAATGGATTTTTGGTGTATGGCCTTCAGGGTTTGGGGTTTGGGGCTTGGGGTTTAGGGTTTAGCCTTTTAGAGTTTTGGGTTTAGGGCTTAGGGCTTAGGGCTTGGGGTTTAGGGTTTAGGGTTTGGGATTTAGCCTTCAGGTTCTCTTTCTTAAGTGTATTGTCGCCTCTTTTCCAACAAGGAAAAGGGTTTAGGGCTTACGGCTTGACCCTAAACCAAAAGCCACAGGAGCTCTGTGGGAGATGGCCTTGGACACGCTTGGACCGGAAGCTGGGGCTCTCCATGGAAGAATGGTAGCCTTGGTTAAAGGAAACTACAGGTGAGGAGTTTAGGGTAAAGGGGTTTAAGGGTTTGGGTTTAGGGGTTTAGGNNTTAGGGAACTACAGGTGGGGAGTTTGGGGAACATAGGGCCTCTACAAGGCTTCCATAAGGTATATAGACCTTCTGTAAGGCTACAAGAACGGTAACTGCCGACCTGACAATGTCCTAGCCTTGGGACTGTCCAATTCAAAAAAGGGTTTGGGGTTGAAGAGTCTAGAGAAACCACCCTCAACCCTAAACTTCAGCCGCCTAAGCCTAAACCCTAACCCCTAGACCCTAAACCCGTATAGCCTATACCCTCAACCCTAACCCGAAACCCCAAAACCCAGAACCCTGGTTTCTGTCTCTGCAAGCTCCCCCCCTCCCCCCGCACGATTGCGGCCAAGTGGGCCGGGGCTTTGTCTGCCGGAGTTTTCCTCAGAGGCACATGAGGGGAGGTTTTTCAAGTTTCAATGTAAGTTCAAATCATCAGAGAGTGGGGCATAGGGCAAAACCCTAAACCCTAAACCCTAAACCCTAAACCGTTTCTTTATAACATTATACAACTATCAACCCCTCTAAGCCCTAAACCCTGCAACCCTCCAAGGAAGTCATAAGCCCAAGAGATCCCAGACTCCCTAAATGGGGGGTTTCCGAAAATAGAGGACCCTAATATAGTACCCTAAATAATAGGATCCTTATTATAAGGACCCCAAAATAAGGTACCCCAATTTTCGGAAAACCCCCAAATGCAACAACAGTGAGTTGGCAGATCCACAAGCCTTTCGTACTTGGAGGCTTAAGGGGCTTAAGGCTTGAGGGGTTCAGGTCTGGGGCGGAGTTCGGGGGGAATTTGGGTTTCGGGCTAAGGCTTCGGAGTATAGGGTTTAGGGTTTCGGGTTTAGGAGTTTGGGCTTCGGGTTAGGGTTTCGGGGTATCGGGTTTAGGGTTGTTGGGCGTTTTGGGTTTGACCTGCAAGTATCTACCTGCAGCCGAAAAGACCCACCTTTCTAGCGTTTCCTATTATATTGTTTCTTCAACTAGTTCCTTAAAAGAGTAGGTCTTCTGGGCCACAGGCAGGGTTTAGGAGTTCGAGTTTGGGGCGAGGAGTGTGCAAAGATGAAACACATGATCAAGATGTTGCAAAGGACAAATGACGCCCACACATCCGGAAAATCCATGAACCCGTCAGTAGTCTGCAAGTAAAGCCCTAAGAAACCCGAAACAACTTGATATGCAACCTTGTTAAGACCTTATAGAAGCATCAGAAAAACCTACAATAAGAACCATCGAACTTGCAGACTATTATCTTCTAACCGGACCCGATAGAGGTACCTTGAACAAGATCTTTACAACAACCCTTATAGAGGACCTGCGTCCCCTGTACTGAAAAAACGGATAAGACACCGGCCACATAGGGTTTAGGGTTTCGGGAACCCAAAAAATAATCCGTGTCAATAGCTACCGGGGAATGTTTTCGTGCGAAAACAAACCACATGCCCTTTTGAACCTTTTGACCCTGGCATAGATCCAAGCACCTGAACTGCCAACCAGGCGACCGAGGCCAACGCACCCTCGAAGCTCGCCAGTGCACTGCTGTACTCACCTGGTTGAGGAATGCTTGTGGGAGGTTCTTTGCGGGGCTTTGTAAGAGTTGCTACGACGATCTTCTCGGAGATTGACTGCAGTTTGCGATACGTGCAGATACATATACTCACCATACGTACGTACATGCATACATACATACATTCATACATCGATGCCGACCGGCCGACCGACCGACCGACAGACAGACAGACGCACAGCCCAGACCTGCAGGGACATGCAGAAGCCAGACTAGCCAAAATGTGCTACAGTCGGGATTGGGATTGGTTTAAGATTAATGGCACAGCAGATAAAGTCCTACAGTACCCCATCATGCTTGCAAGCAGAAGCACCGGCCCGATGAAGAACACAAAACCTCCAGCCCATCCCGGCCTGAGGCCATCGGCGATCGTTGGTGGGCTCCTTAGTTACTGAGTTCATCAAGCGCAGAAAAGAGTACACTTTCAGTTTTATAGTAGGTAATATTATCCCAAAAAGTGTAAAATGTATCCACTCAGCTACTGAGGCTCCTGGGGACAAAGTCCCCCCATCCAGCGAGGAGCGCTTCGAGGACTCAGCGGGGGGGAGGCTGGGCAAGGAGGCTTTGGAGTCGATTGGACCGACATCGTCCGCCATGGCGCCACACGGAAACAGCCAGAGCTGGGCTAGGAAAGTCTTATTCAACTCCCGGGATGCTTAGCGTTTTTTTTTGTGGGGGGAGGGGGGAGGGGGGGGGGTTTAGGGCTTATAGGGTTTCGGGGAAATGAAAGCCTGATGCAACCCACGCTTCTTCGATCCTCGAGGCGCAGGGGCCCTGTAAAGAAGGAACTCTACATGTTCCGACAGGATCAAGCTAGTCTCTCAGGGCAACTTGGTCGTGGCTTCCTGCCAAAGGAGTCCGGCTAGCTTCGGGGATCCTATGCATGCCAGTTAGGACCGCGCCGTCTTCTGCCACCTTGAATATAGTGTCCTTGCTTCTTTATGTTTGAGCCGAAAGCCTACCACAACCAATGGTGGTACGCACCGCAAAAGTCTATGTCGGTCACCGCTCTGGATAACTTCCACCATGGACAAACAAGCACATGTGAAGGCTGAAAGATTCGAAGTATATGAGAGAATTCCAAGTCGATACTAGGGTCGGCGGGTGCGTCCCCCCTCTCTTCCGTGCTACTTTGGCTTTTGGCTAGGTTTAGGGCTTGGGAGTTCTCTTGCATCGCTACATCCCTGCAATATAGGGAGGCGAACCCAACCCTGCTAGTAGAGCTTGTACAGTAGTGTAGGGTTTAGGGTGCTGGGCTTCAGGGGCTTCTGCAGGCTTTAAAGCGTCGTGGGCTTGCGGGCTTAGGGTCAAAACGGGTTCAAGCTGTAGGGCATACGGGTTTAGGAGTTGTGGGCTGAACGGGTCTAGGAAGGCACCTACATGATCTCAAGTATAATTAAGGTCACAAGGTCCTCCTGTAAAGCCTAATTAGACCTAGATCCTAAAGATTGATCGCAAACGGGAATCGGGGATTGCAAGGGGCTTTCAACTGTCAACAGAAGGTCCAAGATCACCGACGATCATGGTCTTGCCGTGCTATAGGCTTCATGCTTCGCACATCGTAGTTCCAGAACATATATGGGATCCATGTACAGTCGCTAAATAGGATCCTGATAATAGCAGTCTATTTCACCGCTCTACTTCGAGACGGGACCAGAGTGGTTGGCAAGTGTGTTGAACTTGGCCGTGTTCAAGTCAGAACCGGTACTTGCACGCAGACGCCAGCTACTTGTGAATTGAAACCCTTTACGTAAAACCTCTGCAAGTCTGAGTCCTATAAAGCCGAACATAATGGATGTGAAGCCGAGGCAGCGCGCGTGAGCCCTTAAGCCAGCCTTCACAGCCCTAAGTCGTCAAGCCTCGACCCTAAACCCTAAACCCTCACACCTAAACAACCCTGAACCCTAAACCCTGAGGGTTTAGGGTTTAGGTTTTTTTGCCTAGACCTTGCAGTGGTATCCACGCCTCGGTTACCCGTACGATGCCCGGGACCGCCGACTTGCCGTCGCCTCGACGCGGCTTGTATAGGAGCCCTCGTAGCAGTTACTGTCCCTTACACTCTGTATAAACCTTAGAGAGTACCCTTAAAAACACAGTACTTGGAGGATCATGGGACTTAATAAATAAGGTTACAAGTACCCAAATTGGTGTTATAATTATAGTTACCTTGTTTATAACCCCAATTACTAAGTCCCATGATCCTGCAAGTAGTTTACTGTTTTAGGTAACTGGGCTCTTTGGGGGAGTTCTTTGTTTCGAGATTGAAGGGTGTACCTTCTTCAGGCTTCTACTGTCCAGGGTTTCCGGCTTTGGGCATCAGAAAGGCTTACGAAGAACATAGGGGCCCTAATAATTAGAATAAGGTTTTGGGGCCCTTTATACTATACTTCTAACAAGGAACCCCACAAAACAGTATAGGTAATTATTTAGGCCCCTATATTAGGTCCCGATATGCCCTGAGAGTGAGAAGCCCCTGAAGGCCCTGGCCCTAAACCAGAGAGCGCGATACGCCTTAATGAAGGAATACCTTACAGTAATCCCCAAAAAGTTGGAAACCGGATCAAGGACAATTAGTGCTGGGATTCCCTATACATTGCTCTTAAGGATCGAGGCCATTGGGTTTCCAACTTTTGGGCTTGCGCTATAACCTACCAGAACCTACTTTTTTGTAGGGTCCCTAGAAATCCCATAGTAGGGTTTATAATAAGAACCTACAAAAAAGTGGGTTATGGTAGGTTAAGGTATACCTGAAATCACAGGGGGCTTAATATTATGATTTAAGGTATCTTCCTTAGTTAAGTAAGGGTTTAGGGTTTAGGGTTTAGGGCTTAGGGGGCTTAATATTATGATTTAAGGTATCTTCCTGAATTAAGGGGGTATTGGGCTCTCCGGGAAGCCAGAGATCTCTTATTTTTGACAAGGAGATACACCGAGCGCAGATACCGATGGCGGGACGACAGCCGGGTGCCCAAACGGTTTAGGGTTTAGGGTTTAGGGTATGGTAGCTACTTGGCAGGTATTTGGGCCCCAAAAGTATACTATACCGTAACTTGGACCCTTTGGGGTGCTTGCTAGCTACATGAAGAACCTCGAGAAACACCTACTGAATCTTAATTTAGTAGCATTTGTATCATTGTGTTGACCAGACATCCACGATGTGTGTAGGGCGCTGACCGGGTGATTGCAACCCGTCTGGCATTTAAGTGAATAGAAGGAGATTGCCAGCTGTAAGCTAGGATAGAGAATACCAAGCCTATAGCTGCAGTTCGTAATCATGTCAGAGCTGTGGTATATTCACACTCAATGAAGACGGGCGCGGAGGTCTCCGGATAAGACTCACCGCAAACAACTAGGGTTTAGGGTTTAGGGTTTAGGGTTTAGGGTTTAGGGTTTAGGGTTTTCGTAAAAATCTGCAGGCCAAGTACATCTCAGGCCGTGGCGGCGACAGATGCTGCACGATCTGCATCAGAAACACAGGACTCCTCCGAGCATTCCAAGAAAGGGAACCCTTATAGTCTATTAGGGGTTTAGGGTTTTAGGGTTTAGGGGTTTTAGGTTTTAGGGTTTAGGGTTTAGGGTTTAGGGTTTTAGGGTTTAGGGTTTTAGGGCTTTAGGGTTTTAGGGTTTAGGGTTTAGAAGTTTCTATACTGAACTTAGACCCCTAGCAAAACTTATAATTTTAGCTGCTTCTTAGGGTATATAGCAGCCAAAGATTAAAGATTATTTCTAAGTACCCCTAAGTAGATCCCCTTAAAGGGAACCCTTAATCAAGCTTCCCGAAGGTCCAGGTGGTCAGGCAGGAGGGACTCAGGCATTTAGGGTTTAGGGTTGAGGGCTTAGGGTTAAGATACATCATAAAAGTATTGAGGGCTATTCAGGTATTTGGGCCCTCTGAGTTCACGGCTGCTTGCCAGGCAGATTTTGTTCAAGTTTCGTCAAAGGCTCGTAAAACCTCAACGCAGTTTACGGACAACCCCCTTGGCTAACGAACGTCACAGGGACACGACAGCCCCTCAGCAGAGCAAGAAAAGCCTAAATCCCAAAACCCCAACCCTAAATATACCTTGTAGTCTTGCATGGTAGAGGTATCCTACGTTAACCCTTATTGTGATTTGCGGTATATTGTAAACCCTAGGTATATTCCTTCATTAAGGATCATGAAGGGGCTTTGGCACCTGGAGAGGGCATATTGGGGATCTGGTTCCAAGCTCTACGCAGGCCCTTTAAAGGATGCAAAAGGCTAGATAATGTAGGGGCCTTAATGATTGGAGTAGGGTTTAGGGTTTAGGGTTTAAAAGGGTTTAGGGTTTAGTTTTTTTTTTTTTGGGGGGGGGGTCCTTATCACAACTATAGTATATAATATACCCCCCAAACCCTCTTCCAATGGTTAAGGCCCCTATATGGCCTCAAACGAGGCCCCGACTTAACCCTTATGACGGTGGGCTTTTTAGTGCAATGGCTCTTTGGGGTTTAGGGTTTAGGGTTCCCAGCTTGATAAAGGAATATACCTTAAATCATATTAAGGATCCTACTATAGTTTAAGGTATATTCCTTGACTAAGAGATATTGGAGTCTCTAGGTTCAGGGCTTCCCATACAATGGTACTGTTGATGGACAAAATTCTGCATGACCCCAATATAGTAAAGTACCATAAATCCCATAGTTTAGGTATATAAGGTCATGCAGGATTTTGTCCATCAACCGTAGGATGCCGTGTTTGGGGGTTCTAGCTTTCGGATCCATGCAAGAGCCTGGCGACTGCCAGCATCAAGGGTTCTATAAGGCATCTATAATAGGGTTCTATAATGTAGGGGCCTTCATAGTTAGAGTAGGGTTTGGGGGGTATACTCTACTACAGTTATAATAAGGAGCCGCCAAAATAGTATAGGTAATCATAGAGGCCTCTATATTACAAAAAAGCACCTGGAAGGTAAGCGCAGCGGTAAATCACTGCACCTTACACCCTCAAACTGGAGACAATGAACCTTGATCGCTGATGGCACAGGCCATCAGTAACTTATATCGTTGGAGTTAGAAGCATTATAACGTCATGATACCCCTACAAATTTCGTTTCCTGACCCTTCAAACAGACCCAAAACAACAACTGGAAACTCATTAAAACGCCCAGAGCAATCGTGAAAAGAAGCAAACAACTTTGCAACATACCTTGAAAACCATAGCCCTAAACCCTAAACCCTAAACCCTACCGCAAGGACGCAACAAGAAAACACTCAGTACCAGTCCAGGGTGGAAAATCCGCCGCCGATTCGAACAAGGAGCTTGCCTGAACAGTTTGTGTTTAACAGGCTTGCAATGAGGGTTTCAAAGCAGCTCGAAGGCTTTTGCCAGAAGTCTTAACAGGTTCAGGGTTCTGAGGAATAGTCTACTATGACCGTGTTAAGGGCTAAATGAGGGCATACTGGGCATACGAGCACTAGTTGCTGAGACCTCTTTGTTTGGTGCAAAAGAGGTTTAGAATTCAAGGATCGCAGGCTGTAGGCCTTTCCGGCTTCAGAGTCTGAGGATGTAGGGTGAAGGCAGACGGGATCCCCTATGGCTTTTGCATTTGGGCGGAACGTCACATGTTCGAAGAGCAGCATGGGCAAGATGAGTTGTTGCGAAACGTAGCTGATTAGATGAAAACGGCAAAGTGTGCCCATAAGTGTGTATGTTTGCATGTGCGTATGTATGTCTGTTTGCCTGTATGTCTGTATGTCTCTATGTCTGTATGCCTGAACGTCTACATGTCTGTATGCCTGTATGCATGTTTGTTGTTGATGTGGATGTAGATGTGTATATGGATGCATATGTATATGCACATGTATATGCGCATGTGTATGCATGTGTGCATATATGTATGCATATATGTATGTGTGTAATACGTGTATGTATGTATGTATGTATGTATGTATGTATGTATGTATGTATGTATGTATGTGTATGTATATGTATATGTATATGTATATTTATGTGTATGTGTATGTGTATGTGTATGTGTATGTGTATGTGTATGTGTATGTGTATGTGTATGTGTGTATATGTGTGTATATGTGTGTATGTGTGGGTGTATGTGTACGCGTATGTGTATGTGTATGCATGTACGTATGTATGTATGGATGTATGGATGTATAAATACATGTATGCATGTACATGTTTGTATATGTATGTATGTGTATGTAAGCGCCTGTCTGCAAGTATGCATGTATACAAACTGTGCATATATATATATATACACATACATAAAAATGTATATATATATATATATACGACTATATACGTATATTCGTTAGACGCGTATTTACGTATTTTTTCATTACATCAGGCATGTTGCCGTTGTGCACCGTCAAGAGCAGCTTCTTGTTCCCGTACAGGTAGACCTCGTAGGTGTTTGAGCTAAACCCAGAGAGCCCAATACCCCTTAGATAAGGAAGATACCCTACATTATAGGGGCCTTACAGAGATCTATAAGGGTTTAGGGGTTTAGGAAGATACCTGAAGTTATAGGGGCCTTAATATTCTGATTTAAGGTGTGCATTCCGAAATTAAGGGGTAAGTTGGGCTCTCTGGGAAATGTCTCTGGGGGGTCCTCCCGATAACGAATCCAAATTCTAGGGCCTGCATGCCGAAGTTCCTAAGGGCTTCCCTGTAGAGAGTGCTTCGTATGGTATGGACCTAAGCCCTAAACCCGAAACCCTAAACCCTAAACCCTGGGTTTAGGGTTTAGGGTTTAGGGTTTAGGGTTCAAGTCTACCTCAAAGAATGGGCTCTTCTGCAGCTGCAGGCGAATCACAGCAGGAACTAGAACAGCGCTTTGCAGATATTCTGGCGTAAATAAGGGTATAGCTGGATAGTGCTTGCAATACGCAAAAGCATAAACATCATCTCCAGTGCCCCCGCCCTAAGCCTTAACCCTCTATGCCTATGTAAAGCCATGACACATCGTATTCAGGTCTCTGAATAAACCCGAGGTGGCTTTTTGTAGGTTTCGGGCACTCTAACCCTTGCCGTAACCTGGGCCCAAAGCCCCACCAGCCTAAAATAAGCATGGATCATGCTAGGAAGTGTTTGTTGGAGCCCGTCAGGAAACAGCAAACAATTCTGCCGGAATCTACACACAAATGGCAAAACGTCCCACCACATGTCCACTCACAGTCCGGGTCAGGCTGCGCACAAGTTGATGGTCTTTGGGTCAATCAAACGGAACACGCAATCCTCCTTAAACCCTACACCCTGAACCCTACACCCGACACCCTGGACCCTAAACCCCAAACCCTAAACCCAGAACCTTAAACCCCAAACCCTAAACACTGAACCCTAAACCCTAAACCCTGAACCCTAAACCCCCTATTCTAATTAGTAAGGCCCCGATTAGAAGCAACCATGAACAGCTTAACTTGACTGAACGCTAAACCCTACAACTTAAACCACCCATAAACTAAACTCGGCGAAGAAGACCGAAATCTGAACCCTAAACCCTAAACCCAACAATCTATAAGCCCAAAGCCCTAAGAACTCAGCAAAAGGCCCCTCCAGAGCCTGAACCAAAGAGCCCCGACTTCTGCTTCCTGCCCAGAGAGCCCAATACCCCTTAAAAAAGGAATATACCTTAAATTATAGGAGCCTTAATATATTATCATTTTAAGGCATATTCCTGAATTAAGGGGTATTGGGCTCTCTGGGTACCCCTAAACCCTAAACCCTAAACCCCTAAACCCTAAACCCTAAACCCTAAACCCCTAAACCCCTAAACCCTAAAGGGGTATTGGGCTCTCTGGGT
>CAJNDV010036010.1:4213-21476 GCA_905221635.1 Symbiodinium sp. CCMP2456
GGGTCTCCCAGCCCTGAGGTCAGCCACAAGGGCAAAAGCGCACTGGCTCGGGCTGCGCGCAAAGGTCACTCCGAGGTGGGTTTAGGGTTTAGGGTTTAGGGTTTAGGGTTTAGGGTTTAACTCCGAGGTGGTACGCCATTTGCTGGAAGCCAATGCTGCCGCCGGTGATTCGCTCCTTTCTGCTTTGTCCTCGGGCCATGCGGAGGTGGTGCGGATGCTATTGGATGCCACATTTTCATGCGAGTCATGTGAGCGTGACACGAAGCGGGCGAGGATCTCGAGCACCTTAGTCTAAGCCAGTGCTCGGGCCAGGGTGCTGCAGCAGGGCTTCCAATGCTTGGAAATGCAGAATGTAGGAACCTGATTAAGAAACCCTGGGTCTTTATTGGGGTTCTTAATATGGGCCTTAACATATTGGGGTTATAGGGCCAGGGTTTCTTAATCAGCTTCCTACATTATGTTTGCAAGAGGGCGACCTGCTTATTACCGGAAGCGCCCGAGCATGAGATCTCTAAAGACAAGCGGCGCTGCTTGTTCCGTCACATACAGACGCGATGTGCATGTACATAGTGGCTTGAGTAAGAGGAGCCGTTCCCCCTCTGACCGTTCGAGAGCGAAGGTCAAACATCGGCATGAGACGGGCACTCTGCAGTACATGCTGAACCGATCCGACCCCTAAACAAGACCAACCCCAAACCTTGTTTTTGGAGAAACCCAGACTTCTCCATGCTTCTCCAAGTCCGGGGTACCTGGTTTCCGCATTGTAAGAAGCAGAGCAGCTTGGAGTCATATATAGGGGGCGTTTAAGAAATTTCAATAGGGTTCTGAGCTATGTTATACCATAACTACAATAAGGAACCCCCCCCAAAAAAAAATAGTATTGGTAATTACTTAGGCTCCTGCTTGGAGGATCATGGGACTTAGTAAGTAAGGTTATAAGTACCCTCATTGGGGTTCTAATTATAGTTACCTTATTTAGAACCCTAGTTACTAAGTCCCCTGATCCTCCAAGCAACCCTAAAACCCCTAAACACCCTAAACCCTAAACCCCATATAACCCCAGTTAAGTACCTAGAGACTCCAATATCCCTTAATTAAGGAATATACATTAAAATATAGTAGGATCCCTAATATGATTTAATGTATATTCCTTAATTAAGGGATATTGGAGTCTCTGGGTTAGCCACACCAACTTCTGAGCTCTAAAAACCCTAAACCCCTAAACCCCCTATAACCCCAGTTAAGTAGGCTCCAAGTAGTCCCATAACTACAATAAGGAACCCCCCCCNNAAAATAGTGTTGGTAATTGCTTAGGCTCCTATGGCAACTGCAACGCCCAGGTTGACTGTAGCAGCTGCACCGGGCCCTGCCGGCGAGCGGCTGTCTGCACCCTCCTCTACGGCGTCTCAGCCGCTTGCCTGCTTTAGTACTGGTGATATAGGGGCCATAGGAATTTCGGTATAATCTTTTGGGGATTCCTTTTTGTAGTATATGGGGCCTTAAGAATTACGGTATAATATTTTGGGGATTCCTTATTATAATTGTGGTATACTATGCTCCCAAAACCCTATTCTAATTCTGAAGGCTTTTTATAGTAGCTTCAAGCCCTTTCGGGATGATGTTTCGCCTCTATTCTCGCCCCAAACTTCTGCACCCTCCTTGGGTTTTATCATACTCACGCTTAAGCAGGACTCGGAAGCTACACATCCTACATAGCCTATGTAGATAGATGGAGGTAGTTAGGCTAAGATAGGTGGATACATGGACAGGACAGATAGATAGATAGATAGATAGACAGATAGACAGATAGACAGATAGACAGATAGACAGATAGATAGATAGATAGATAGAGAGATAGATCGATAGATGGATGTTTCACGTTGAGAGCTTCAACTTGCATGGTGTTGGCCGGACGGATTCCAAGATGTTGCGTTTCGATGGGTCGGACAAGTAAGGGTAAGACGAGAACATTGTCGTAGGGTTTAGGCTCAGAGACTCCAATACCCCTTAATTAAGGAATATACCTTAAAATATACTAGGATCCCTAATATGATTTAAGGCATATTCTTTAATTAAGGGGTATTGGAGTCTCTGGGGGGGTTTAGGGTGATGTGAAGTGGAAGGTCTCGCTGCTTTGAGCAGGCAGCTCTCCCTTTTCCACGACGGATCGGAAGCCTTCTCATCCCCAACGCGTCCCGCCTCCATCCTTCTGCTAACCCAGAGGGTCCATATACATAACCATTTATGGAATTAGGTCCCAAAAGACCGTCCTTATTATGGTCTTAGGGACCTAATTCCATAATAGTTGCATATAAGGACCCTCTTGGTATACTACCATTATCCTCTAAAGCCTAAACCCTAAACCCTAAAACCCAAAGGTCCCGAAACCCAAAACCCAAGACCTCAAAACCCTAAACAACCCGAAGGAGTCCGGCATTGCCTCCTGTTTGGAGGACGCGCTCTGGCAGGCGCGGGCTTGGGGGCTTGGAATCCTCAAAGCCGGCCCCGAGTGCTTCAGACCACCGGGCCGGCTCGGTATAGTAGAGTACATTTATACTGTAGTAGAGTAGATTATAGTACAGTATAGTAGATGAATATATATATTATACTGTAGTAGAGTATATTATAGTATAGTGCAATATATAACCATATATTCTACTATAGTAGAGTAGGTTATACTACAGTATAGTAGAATATATATTCTACGACAGTAGAGTAGATTATAGTAAAGTATAGTAGAATAATATATAATTACATACATATATATATATATATATTCTACTATAGTATAGTCCAGGGGCTTCCGGCGCTTTGGATCAGCCTAGAGTAAGCTGCTGGTGTCGTTGGTTTTTGCTGGCAAAGAGACAACAGGGGAAACCATAACTTCGCAATTCTCGGAGTCGGAGAACCCGTAACGCTTGCAAGGGGTAATATACGGGCCCAAATAGTTACCTATATTATTTTGGGGGGGCTCCTTATTATAATTATATGTAGTATAATATCCCCCAAAACCCTGTTCTCATTATTAAGGCCCCTACATTCGCCGCCCCGATCAATTCGTCACAAGATGTCCTTTTAAACGTTCTGGAGTCTCACCACGGTGTGAGGTCTCGAAGCCTGCCTGGGTGTGGTACGCAGATCTCCGCGTGCCCTGGTGTGCATTGCATACTACACTTGTCGGAAGTGCCGTGTTGTGCATCGACGGCGAATCGAGGTCCCACTTTCCCTGTGGGTTCTTATGATTTTGCAGAGGATTCAGCACGACTTCGTTCCACCAATGTTGACATACCACGGGTCGGAGAGGCCCAGCATACAAGGCCAAAGCTTGAGCATCTCTTTTTTCATCGCCCCCGGGGCTTCAGCTACGTCACCCCCTGAGCCATCCTTGAGGCCTTAAGAGCAAAGCCAAGGCCCAAACCTAAACTCAGGGAAGCTTCGTAGAATCTGCGCCGGGCAGGGGCCCAGCTTCGGGCCTTAGGTGGCAGGCATGAGCTTGGTTATTTTTGTTGCTTAAAGGGTGCACTAAGACGAGGGGTGTTAGTGCTCGATAAATCCTGCTTTCTCTGCACATCGGGAGGTCGTCGCAGTGGGCTTTTTCATTTTCATTGCTTTGTCCCTCTTCCAGTGGCGGCGGAGGATCCAGCAGTGCCTCAACCGCATGTGGACATCAGCTCGGGGCGCTAAGGCATTCGGTCATCGTCCACTTGGAGGATCATGGGACTGAGTAACTAGGGTTATAAATAAGGTAACTATAGTTATAACCCCAACTAGGGTACTTATAACCCTAGTTACTGAGTCCCATGATCCTCCAAGCAGAGGCTCCAGGATGCACAAAGCCGCCCAGATCCTCAACCGCGACCTCGAAGCAATCCGAAACGGAATGGCAAATCTCGAAACTCGAGCTTGGAGCCCGACCCCATTAGGGACCCAGCAAGTCCGTAGAAACCCAGCTAACAACTCCAAATGCCACTGTGGCCACTTTTTGCTGAGGAGCAGAGCTCTGGAAATGGCGGCACCACCTGAAGAGGTGCCCGGTGTTGAGTGCCGCCCTTCAGGTTATGCCTTGTGTCGGCAAGGGTTCTAGAGGTCTTGCTGAACGGCCGGCGCTCTTGAACTGTGCTTCCTTCGGTTTTTGTAGAGGACCGGTGGACGAGTGCAAGCCCCTGCTGACACGTACTTACAGTTTTACATACGCATGGAGTTTGACTAGCAGTGTGTACTCGGAGGTGCTAGAACCCGTTTCACGACGCCCTGGATTCCTAGCAGGGCTCGTCAACGACATTCGACACTGGACACTTGGCAAGGGGATGATTTGGCATGGGTGTAAAGGGTGTATGACTATGCACTTGAAGCACGCGCTTGGGTGCCGTTACGTTTCGTTTGTGTTGCCGCTTGTCTGTGCACTTGGGCCGCCTGTCAAGCCTAGTATGCAAGATCACCACCATGCCACCTGCGGACGTGCCCCCATGCCCAGAAAGCCCAATACCCCTTAATTGAGGAATATACCTTAAATCATAATACTAAGGCCCCTGTAGTTTAAGGTATATTCCTTAATTAAGGGGTATTGGGCTCTCTGGGTGGTTGACCGCAAGCATCCACCCGAAGCATCCCAGCGCAGGTGGAGCTTCGCAATGCAGCGACATGAGGGGACAAAAGAGGGCTTGCCGGGGCTTGCGTGTGCGGTTTAGCAAGTCTTGGACCTCCTTACCCCTAACAAAAGGGGCCTTTTAGTAATTAGGTTTAGGGTTTGGGGTTTAGGGTTTAAGGTTTAGGATTAGAATAGGGTTTTGGGGTATATTGTACTATAACTATAATAAAGAGCCCCCAAGATAATATAGGAAATTCCCCTATATTAGCCAAGTCATGTTTATTGCAACCAGACGTCGACGGAAAGCCTTTCTGTGTCCTTAAGCAGCATGATTCGGTTTCGGTCTTTGCCGTTAGTTGTATATGCTGCGTGCGGCTTTAAAACGGATCTTGGGAAAATGCGTACACTTGAAACGAGAGCTCGCGTCATCTTTCCTTCACGTGCCACATAAGCCACGTTAGTCCGAGATTTGTGCCCGAGCAATCGTGGCCCTGTAGTATTCCCTGCTGATTTGTGTTGTAGGCATAGCAGGGCCACTAGCAGGGGAGCTTGAAGACTTTCGCCGAGCATCACTCCAATCAGAAAGCCCCAACATGCTTCACCTCAGTCTCAGCCGTAGTTGCACAAAAAAGTTTTAAAAGCCTATGCACTCGAAGCACACAGAACCTACCAAGCACCCATCCCAAAGCCTCAAGCCGCTAAGCATCCCTACATCCCTGGGTTGCCGGCTCCAGCTGATAACGGGCGAAGTAGGGGCGCACAGCGGATCTATTTCGCTCCACTTCGTGTGTCAGGTCCCTGCCTGAAGGGCCGGGCGAAAGCAGCGGGTTCTAATTTCTAAGTGGATCTAGACCTGGAGCTCTGGCGTAGCATGCCGCGTGTGCCTATACTCGCTACATCTGGGAGTTTCCGAAAGTAGGGGACCCTAATATAGTACCCTAAATAGTAGGATCCTGATTATAAGGACCCCTAAGTAAGGTACCCTTAGTTTTCGGAAACTCCCATCTCCACTTGAAGTCTTTGCCTTGAGGCTGCAGCCTTCAAGTCCTCCCAGACGTCGAGTGCTGTTCACATGCTTGGAGGATCATGGGACTTAGTAAGTAAGCTTATAAGTACCCTAATTGGGCTTATTATAGTTTTCTTATTTATGACCCTAGTTACTAAGTCCCATGATCCTCCAAGTGTAACCTCCGAGAAAGGCCAGAGACCCCATCAACATCTAAGCCGCTTTAGCCTGCCGAAGCGCCAAGTGGGGGTTTCCGAAAATAGGGGACCCTAATATAGTACCCTAAATAATAGGATCCCTATTATAAGGACCCCAGAATAAGGTACCCCTAATTTTCTGAAACTCCCAAGTATTTGAATGAAGTGTGAGGTGATGATTCGCGTCATCCTCGCACTGGGCCTCGCCGTGGTTCTGCCGGCCATACCTTGTCGATCGCTTGTTCGGAATATGGTCTAATTCCCAGAGACTCCAATATCCCTTAGTTAAGGAATAGACCTTAAATCATATTAGGGATCCTACTATATTTTAAGGTATATTCCATAATTAAGGGAAAAGGAGTCTCTGGGAATTCTCGGGGGGCAAGACCTACTGGCTTTGGACTTGGGCATTGGGCTGGTACACAGTGCAAGCCCTGCTGTTGCATTGGGGCTGCTCGAAAACTACTTGGAGGATCATGGGACTTAGTAAATAAGGTTATAAGTACCCTAATTGGGATTATAATTATAGTTACCTTACTCATAACCCTAGTTACTAAGCTCCAAGTACAGGACAGACCACTGGCTTGGGTCAACGATCAGAGTCAGAAGCGTACGTCAAGCCCCAGGTACCACGTCACATCTCCGAAGCCTCGACGCCTCGCTGGCTTCAGGGCAATAGACACCTCAGAGACGATCAGGGGCATGTAAGTACGATGCCGGGAAGCCTGGCAGAGAATGCTGAAAAGCAAGCGGCCGAAACATTCTGAACCTGACGTTGCTGAAGCAGCCGAGCCCCAAACCGGTTCAAAAGCTGGTCGCTCATGGCATCGGCATGGCCCCGCTGTGCGTATGGCTGGATGCACTGCAGCTCGTGGTCGTCGGCGCCACGGAAGCATCCGGTCGGGGTGAGCAGCTTCCAGATGTCTCACCCAGAGACTCCAATATCCCTTAATTAAGGAATATAACTTAAATTATAGTAGGATCCCTAATATGATCTAAGGTATATTCCTTAAATAAGGGATATTGGAGTCTCTGGGCAGGATCTGCTTCCGGTTTGTCGGAGTTGGGGGCTACGAGTTACGTCCTGTGCTCCATCGCAGCACTTGCGAAGTTGTGTGGGGTTTCGCAAGTTGCTTGAAGATTGCCAGGCTGAACCGCGACACCAGCTATTGCTATCGGATGGAAACCAGCAGGGTGGAATTCAAAATCCTATAGGTCCTAAGTGCAAAGTCCTAACCCAGACCCCCAAAAGGATCTAAAAACTAGATCCCCTAGCTAGGGACCCTAACTACTAAAGGGTACTTTATAGAAACCCCCTTAGGGGATCTATTTTTTAGATCCTTTTGGGGGTTTGGGAAGGCAGCAGTTGAGCTTGGATAAGGACCGGAACGCCGGATCCATCCGGTGGTTGCCCATGGCACGGCCATTGCGGTGGCTTGGAGATGCCCAGAGAGAGCCCAATACCCCTTAACTAAGGAATGTACCTTAAATCATAATATTAGGGCGCATATTATTTAAAGGTATATCCTAAACCCTAAACCCTAAACCCTTATAGATCCCTTTACGGGCCCCTAGAATTTAAGGTCTATTCCTAAACCCTAAACCCCTACAGATCCCTTTAAGGCCCCTAGAGTTTAAGGTACATTCCTAAACCCTAAACCCCTATAGATCCCTTTAAGGCCCCTAGAATTTAAGGTACATTCCGTATTTAAGGGGTAAGTTGGGCTCTCTGGGTGTTTGGGCAGGGCATGTCGCATCGATACCGGGTTTGCAAGAGCACTTCTTGGAGGCTCGTGGGACTTCGTAAGTAAGGGTTCAGGGTTTAGGGTTTAGGGTTTAGGGTCTAGGGTTTCGTAGGTAAGGTTATAAGTACCCTAATTGGGGGTTATAATTATAGTTACCGTATTTATAGCCCTAGCTACTAAGTCCCATGATCCTCCAAGCTAGTTCCGGAACTCAATTAAGGCCTCGGTAGGGAGGACATCGTGTCCGTTTGGACTTGCAGTTTGAGTTTCGTGGCAGACGGGGATGCGGCTGGCCGTGTGCTCACTGCGATCATCGCTACGGTGTCCTCGGCATCCCGCAAGCACTTCCGGCGCTTCGTCATGTCGTAATGCTGCTCATGTGCGCAGCAGGTTGTTGAGGCATACCATGCGCTGCCGTGTTGCTCCGAGACTCCAATATCCCTTAATTAAGGAATATACCTTGAATCATAGTAGGGATCCTACTATATTTTAAGGTATATTCCTTGAATTAAGGGATGTTGGAGTTTGTAGGAACATGCGCACGCGACTCCAAAGCGGGCTCGAAGCTCGAAGACCCGGACACTCGAGTGCCTAGAGACCCCAATACCACTTAATTAAGGAATATATTTTAAAATATAGTAGGATCCCGAATATGATTTAAGGTATATTCCTTAATTAAGGGATATTGGAGTCTCTGGGTGTGATCCAGAACTCTGACTCCAAGTCGCCTCGCGAAGCCAAGTCCCTCAGCGCTTGAGGTTCAATTCAAGCATCCGTGCAATGATTGGGGATACGCGTGTGTTTGTTTATATATATATATATACACATACATACATACATACATACATACATACATACATACATACATATATGTATGTATACAGATATATATATATATATATATACATATATGTGTATGTATATATATATATAGAGCGAGAGAGAGAGAGAGAGAGAGAGAGAGGAAGAGCGAGCGAGAGATAGCGAAAGAGACAGAAACAGACGGTTTCAGTACCCATTCCGGAAGAGCAGCTACCGAGGCTCACAGCCGGCAGGCTGCTTGGGTCCACGCCCTCGCCCTTGCAGCCGCAATGCAGCCGCGACAGCTGGAAGGCCCTCGGTTTAGAGTTTAGGGTTTAGGGTTTAGGGTTTAGTTTTTTCGTTGGAAGGTGACTGCTTCGCACTGAATATCTCCCTGTCGCTCTTTCTTGGGCAAGCTTGCTGCTATCTCTGAAGCTTGTAGTTTCGAAGGGTGCATGTTGCTGAATCGCAGCTTGGCACAGTCTTTTGACTTGACGAACGTATGTTCCCAGAGAGCCCAATACACCTTAAATACGGAATATACCTTAAACTACAGGGGCCTTAGTATTATGATTTAAGGTATATTCCTTAATTCAGGGGTATTGGGCTCTCTATGTTCAGACCAGCCAGGCAACATCATCACGGCAGGGGCCACACTCAGTGCTTGCGACAGGGCAGACCAGTGGCTGCAGGCACCAGATGAGCGCCAGGGACGTAATCAGGGTCTAGGATGTAAGCCTTAATAATTAGAATAGGGTTTGGGGGGTTCCTTTAAAGGGTTCCTTGTAAGGGATTCTATGATGGCTACTATATAAGGGTTTAGGGTATAGGGGCCTGAATAATTCGAGTAGGGTTTTGGGGTATAGTATACTATATTACTATAACTATAATATGAAGCCCCCCACGATGGTATAGGTAGTTATCTAGGCCCCTATAGTAGCACACTTCGAGACTTCAGGGTTGGTTCTGATTCTGCTTGCCAAGAGAGCCCAATACCCCTTAATTAAGGAATATACCTTAAATTATAAGGGGCCTTAAAAATTATGATTTAAGGTCTATTCCTTATTCTCAAATAAGGAATATACCTTGAATTATAAGGGCCTTAATATTATGATTTAAGGTATATTCCTCAATTAAGGGGTATTGGGCTCCCTGCTTTGAAGTATAGTAGGGTCCCTAATATGGTTTAAGGAGTAAGTTGGGCTCTTTGGATCCAGGCATTGCGGGAAGCGCCCAGGTCACCGACTCCCTTGGCCGAGAGCCCGCGCACGACGGGAGCGCGCTAGAAACGCTAGACCCTCACCGGTTTAGGGTTTAGGGTTTAGGGTTCAGGGTTCAGGGTTTAGGGTTTAGGGTTCAGGGTTCAGGGTTTAGGGTTTAGGGTTCAGGGTTTAGGGTCACTTATAAGGGCCCGAAGTGTCTCAGGAACAATTTTCAACGAATCTTCGCAAGCTTGCGGGCAGCAGTTGCATTGCGTTCCAACCTTCCTGCCCACCCCGAACAAAGCGCCTGCGATGACTCGTTCATGCCGGAGTATAGCATGAAGTGTTTGAGCGCTGACGGCTCGTTCCCACTCCGAGGTCACAGCGCGTGACTGCTGTGCATAGGCATAATTACACCTTGGCGAAAGTCAGGCGCAAGCAGTCGGGTATTCGATGTTCGGGACAGCTTGGGTCGAAGCCAGAGTCTTGCTCCAGACCTCGTGTGCGCTGAGCGTTGGCTTTTCGGAAGGCCACGGGTCTTCTCGGTGATCTCCAGCGCAAGGGCATCAACCCCAACGCCGGGATCTAAGACGTGCTCGGGATGATTGCAGTTTCGAAAGGGTGGGCAACATTGTCTTACTATCCCTGTGTCTATTGCAAGCATCTTTCCAACAGCGCTCCAGCAAAGAACGTAGTCGGAGACTGTCTTGAGGCTCTACGCCATTGTCATAGTGAAGAGTGCAAAGGCTACACCGCAGCATACGATCCCGCGTTTTTCCGGGTTGCTTTGAGCAAAAGGGCAATAGCGGAAAAGTGACACAGCACAAGCCAGCTTAAGCATCTGGCTCCCCTCTCTCTCTCTCTCTCTCTCGCTCTCTCTCTCTCTCTCTCACTCTCTCTGTGTCTGTGTCTCTCCCTCATACACAGACATCTTTGATGAAGGTCATCGTGGTCGGTACAACCACTCAGGCCTGTGCCCGAGGCCTGTGCATGGCACTTTAATGTAGGAGCCTTAATAAATAATTAGCATAGAGTTCTCGGGCACCTTATACTATGTTTATACTAACGAACATCCACACTAATATAGGTAATTATCAAGGCCCCTATATTAAATTCTTGAGGCAGTCCTTGGGGACCGCCGGGATCTTGTGAGAACTCCAAAGCTTGGCCATGCTCCTGACTCGGGTCTTGGCGTTTAGGGTTTGGGAGGGTCTAGGGTTTAGGGGTTTAGGGGTTTAGGGTTTAGGGGTTTAGGGGTTTAGGGGTTTAGGGTTTGGGGTTTAGGGTTAGGGGTTTAGGGTTTAGGGTTTAGGGAATCTAAAGTATCATGGGTGATCAACTCCCGCAGATGTCTATAACTCAAACTTAGGATGTAAAAAGCTACGTACAGCAGGGAAGAGGGTGAAGGCCTGGGCTTCGACGGACAGTATATAGATTTATATTAGAAGCCTGAATGATTACGAATATTTTTACTGTTAGGGTTCCTTAGGATAGGAATACTATGAAGGAGCCCAAAACCCTTTTCTACTTCTTTAGGCCCCTACGTTATTTCAGTGCACTGTCGTGCCGTTCTTTGGGGCCAGAATGCCCAGACCTTCTGACGCACTAGCGTCTTACGGGACACCGATTCGACGCAACCCCTTTGCCCAAAGACCGCGCATGGAAAAGCTGACAACCACAGAGCCCAAGTGCCTTTTGCCTTGCCTTCAGACCGCTCACAACTTGATCTGCGGCTGGTACGGCTTTGCCTAGCTTCGGTTTAGAACTCAGCTCCAAATCGTTTGGAGCCCAATCGAAAGTAGAGCCTAATGCCTAAATCATCAACTCTCAGCAGCGGTGCTCCACGTACTCAGAGACTCCTATTTTCCTTAATTAAGGAATATACCTTAAATCATATTAGGGATCCTACTATATTTTAAGGTATATTCCTTAATTAAGGGATATTGGAGTCTCTGGGTAGTTGCAGGGGCGCAGTGGGCTTCCGCCCTTTGCATCTTCAAGGAGCTCTGTCGGGGTCTGCCACTCGGCGCGGACCCTAATTGGGGTTATAATTATAGTTACAATATTTATAACCCTAGTTACTAAGTCCCATGATCCTCCAAGTTGAACTGCATGCATCTTGACCACGACCAGTCACACACCAGAGCCAAAGAATGCAAAGGGAAGGCTGAAAGAACCTACCATCGCCAGGCTGCCGCATTCTGAGGGGTATCACTTCGCTGCTTCGGGAGTCAACTAAGTCAGATGCCGGTGTTGTCGCCTCCGCCAGTCAGTGCACAGTTTTGCCTCTTGTAACCGCCTTTCGAAGGTTTGTACGGGTTGCGGTCGCGGGATGCCTCAGGCACGTCTCTCATGTCGCGGGATGCCTCAGCCACGTTTCTCATGTCAAAAAGATCCCATTGCCAGAACACCAAAGCCATTAAGCACGGATTTGCCCTGCGTCCCCTCTGATCGGTATAGACGGTGGCACCGAGGTTCAAGCACGCGCAAAGTCCGTATCCTGCCTGATCGAACCCAAAACTTTCAAGTTTACTTCAGACCTGACGAAGAGTGCCTCGACGAACTCGTCAGCCGCCACAAAGTGCATGGCCCCGTGGCCTCTTTCTGTCACTTCAGCCTGCCCAGAGACTCCAATATCCCTTAATTAAGGAATATACCTAAATTATAGTAGGATCCTTAATATGATTTAAGGTATATTCCTTAATTAAGGGGTATTGGGCGCTCTGGGTTTTCGTCACTTCAGCCTGCTTGGGATCAGCTCTTCTCCCAGGCGCCCCGACCGGGTGGCCCGACACGCCGCCGTCTCTGCTGCAGCCAGAGGAGGCCGTCTTCTTGTGGCCTACTATAGGGGCCTCAAGAATTACCTGTACTGTTTTTTTTTTGGGGGGGGTGGAGGGGGGGAGGGGGGGTCCTCATTATAATTATAGTATAGTATACCCCCAAAACCCTAGTCTAAGTATTAAGGCCCCTACACCCTAAACCCTTATAGTAGCCCTTATAGAACCCCTTACAAGGAACCCTTTAAAGGAACCCCCCAAACCCTATTCTAATTATTAAGGCTTACATCCTAGACCCTTACAGTGGCCCTTATAGAACCCTTCAAAGGAACCCAAATATCCCTAGTCTAATTATTAAGGCCCCTACATTACAGTAGCATGCGGCTTCAGGGCCTCTGCGCGGTTGAGTTTCAGTTTCGAGGCGTGGTCGACATCAAATCGGGAGTTTCGGGACCACTTAGGGTTTCGGGTTTAGGGTTTTAGGTTTTAGGGTTTAGGGTTTAGGGTTTAGGGTTTTAGGTTTTAGGGTTTAGGGTTTAGGGTTTCGGGGGCCATTTGCAATCTAAAGCAGTGCAGGCCCCTCAACTCTGCGTAGAAACGCAGGGAGATAGCTGAGTCCCTGGGTTTTTCTGCATCCTCCGGTGACGGTTGAACTCGAACATTGGAAGCTCCTAAACCTGAGGAAGCACACCACCGAAGCGAAGCCTCCCCAGTCTGTGAAGTGTTTGGTGAGGCTGGAAGTTGGCCGTGTCCATGGACTTCGACGGCTTGGCAGAGTCAGGTGCGCAGGGCTTCAGCAGACTTGATACGAGGCTTTCACTTTGGCTTTGTGGTAGAGGAGAGAGCCCTAGCACGACACCCCCAAACCGTTCTTGATCCCTCGCAACACCATGCTGCCAGGCGACACCATGCTAAAGCCTTGCAGCAGCGACCTAGACGCCCTGCAGCCCAGGAACCGCCACAGGTGGCGGGGGCTCGCACTTTCTTACCTGGCGCCGCAGCCTCGTCACGATGCAGGCTACGACGTATTTGCCAAGTTGCGCCGGCTGTCATTTTTGGAGGAGGTGATAGCCAAACGCATGCAACGTTGCAGCACCTGTCTCACATGCGGCCATCGATTTCTCACGACGTCGAGGCGTTGTTCACCTTTGCTGCACGTTGCCCGCTGTTTCTGAGTTCACCCGTGCAGTGCAGGAGAGGGGGAACTTTGCGGAACGAGACTTATAAATATGTATTGACAGCCTTGCTTCACTCCCCAAACGCTGGTAGATGGAGCCTGCGGCCGTCAGCACGGCCATCCGGCAAGTGGGCCGCGAGGGGGAATGGAAGGTAGCTCGGGGGTTCGGGGGGTACTTGGAGGATCATGGGACTTAGTAACTAGGGTTATAAAAAAGGTAACTATAAGTCACCCCAATACTTAGTAATTAATAAATAAGGTGACTATAAGTATAACGCCAATTAGGGTACTTATAACCCTAGTTACTAAGTCCCATGATCCTCCACGTAGGGGATTCAGGGTCTAGTGAGCTGATTGCGCCGCTCCGGGATCCGCGGGATCCAACGAGTTCACTGCAAAGCTTGCCATGCAATGAGGCCTAGGCGGTAACATAGATCCAAAAATCTCGACACGGGGCAACGGTCTTCTTTCGGGCGAGTTGTGTTCGGGTTTTTCATTTTCTGCTGGCTTCACAGAGATGCAAGTCGGCTTCATTGAGTACTCCACGAGGACGTTTAGACCACTATACCGATACCATACCTCCAAAAACTGCCGAACCGAAACCTCGACCTCGAGCCGAATCCTAGCAGGGCTTTAGGTTCAGACACTTGGAGGATCATGGGACTTAGTAACTAGGGTTATAAATGAGGTAACTATAGTCATATCCCCAATTAGGGTACTTATAACCTTACTTACTAAGTCCCATGATCCTCCAAGCAGAGCTGGGCATGCTACTGGAATCCTTGCCCGTGAAGGTCGCAGGCCCATTGCTTGCTCGCTTGCGGCAATCCAGCGCTGAGGCGGAGTATGTGAAGTACCCAGAGAGCCCAATACCCCTTAACTAAGGAATATACCTTAAATCGTAATATTAAGGCCCCTATAATTTAAGGTATATTCCTTATTTAAGGAATATTGGGCTCTCTGGGTACTTGTGTCTAGATTCTACAAGGCTCAGGGGCCCACTAGATCGGCCATGGGATGTGTCTCCGATGTGGGGGTGGACGAAGGTCGAAGTACTTTCTCCTTGACGGCAGATCGGAAGCGGACTTGGCATGTTGAAGGTATTCATTGAAAGTTTTCGGATTCTGTTGGACAAGCTTGCGAGAGACCTCCCGACGCATTAAACCCAACGACATGAATCCCTCAGCAAGACTCGTGTGTGCTGGGAGGCGGACGTCGTCGTCTACAATGCCACTTAGTAGCTGAGTGAGTACACTTTACATTTTTTGGGATTATATGATCCCTTCTAGAACTGAAAGTGTACACTTTTTGGGGGGCTTACGAACTCAGCAACTCAGGCCACCAGCACGGCCTGCGGCCTGGTCCGACGATGGCAGCAGGCCATGGGTTGGTTGTGCCTCGGACTTTGCGACGACGAAGACGTCTGCAAGAACACTAGCGCCAGCAGCATCAACAACAGCACCACCACTGCCGCCGCGACAACCACACCCACAGCAACAACATCAGCAGCAACAGCACCACGACGACCGCGAAATCATCAACGATGACGGCGACAACAACAGCAACTGCAGCAGCGGCAACAGCAGCTGCAACAACAACATCGCTCCAACGCAATGCAAACCCGTAAAACCCACATGGCGGTTGCATCGTAACGGTGTCTCACATGGGTGATGTGCCGGTGGCCTCCGCTTTGTTTTCTTTAATCAGGTTTCGTCCGCCTGCCATCCTCACATGGCGCAAAGGCCGATATCACTGGTATTTACGACGTTTTCCGGTCTTCGTGGTCTCGAACGTTCTTTTTTCACAGAGGCGCAGCCTGAGACAAATCCTGGAATTTTCTGCCCAGGTGCGTGAAAACACTGCAACTGACGATGCAGCTGCATCCATGTAGTCGGTATTTACAGTGTTTCTGTGCTTGTTGCACGTACTTGTTTCGGAAATGTTCCTATCCTGCTTAACAACCACAACAGTTGCAACAACAACAACAACATCATCATCATCATCATCATGAACAACATGAAAAACATGGACAGCATGAACACCATGAACAAGAAGATCTACCTTGATGTTGATCACGACACATGCAAGCATAAAAGGGGCGACGGCCGGCCGATGCCCCTTTCCTTGGCGTTTGCCTCGCAAGGGTGTCTGCGAGCCTAAAATAGGGGCCTTAATAATTACCTATACTATGTTGCGAGTTCCTCTTTTAATTTATAGTTATAGTATAAGATATCCCCAAAACCCTATTCTAATATTCAGGCCCCTAAAATACAGGGGTATCGTATGCTATACTTTTAATCAGGAACCCCCAAAACCCTCTTCTAATTATCAAGGCCCCAACATGAGCAGCCAAGGTCCCGGCAGCGTCCCTCCCAGCTGCGGCCAAGCGCCGTGTCCCTGGGCGCTTTGCTCTCGGCCTGTGAGCGGAGCTCGAGTTGGCAGGCCCGTGAGAAGCCCACTTGGAGGATCATGGGGCTTAGTAAGTAAGGTTTAGGGTTTAGGGTTTCAGGGCTTTGGGGTTTAGGGTTTGGTTTAGGGTTCTTATTTTTTAGAATAGAGCCTGTCTTGGAGGTTCATGGGTAGTTATAAGTAGGGTGAAAAATAAGGTAACTATAATGATAACCCCTATTAGGGTACTTATAACCTTACTTACTAAGTCCCATGATCCTCCAAGAGTGAGAAGCCCAGAGACCCCACTTTAACCCCTTAAATAAGGAAGAATAGGGCCCTTAAAGGGCTCTATAAGGGTTTAGGGTTTAGGGTTTAGGGCCTTTGAGAAGCCCAGAGAGCCCATTAATATAGAGAGGGTTCCTTTAAAGGGTTACTTAAAAGAGGTCCTATAAGGGCTTCTGTAAGGGTTTAGGGTTTAGGGGCCTTAATAATTAGAATAGAACCTGTGAGAAGGTCAGAGAGCCCAACTTACCCCCTAAATAAGGAATACTATTGATTGAATTTTAGGGGCCTTAATGCAATGATATAAGGTAAATGCCTCAATTAAGGGGTATTGGGCTCCCTGGGCCTTTGAGAAGCCCAGAGAGTCCATTAATATGGGGGAATAGAGTCTTGGGGCATATTATACTATATTTCTGATAAGGAACCCCCAAAATAGTAGTGGTAATTAGGCCCCTATATAACCCCCTAAATAACCCGTAAGGAATATACCTTAAATTACAGGGGCCTTTATGCTATGATTTAAGGCATATGCCCCAATCAAGGGGTATTGGGCTCCCTGGGCTTTTGGGAAGGGGCCGTGAGGTTTAGGGCTTTAGGGCTTTAGGGATTAGGGGTTCAGGATTTAGGGGTTAAGGGTATTAGGGATGTAGGGGTCTAGGGGGTTAGGGGTTTAGGGTTTTAGGTTCTGTGTCTCTGCGAGAAGGTGGCCCTGGCGAATCTGGAGGCGCGGACGTCTCAGGAAATGAGCGTGGCGGCCGCCGGTGCCGCCATCAGCACGCCTGCCGGCTGAACCCAGAGACTCCAATATCCCTTAATTGAGGAATATACCTTAAATCACATTAGGGATCCTACTATAGTTTAAGGTATATTCCTAAATTAAGGAATATATCTTACTTAGGGATCCTATTATAATTTAGGGTATCTTCCTTTTTTTTTCGGGATAGTGGAGTCTCTGAGAAGTTTCGAGGGGGCCTTGGGGTGGAGGGCTTCGGGGGATTTGCAAGCTCGGACTCCTATGGCATGGGACAAGTCGGCTTTAATAATTTCCTATATTGTCTGGGGGGCGGGGGGTATTATCTTGGGGGGGGGGGGGGGGG
>CAJNDV010036012.1:4394-20089 GCA_905221635.1 Symbiodinium sp. CCMP2456
TTCCAAATTTGCACGCCCCACGTGCCCACTCTAAGTTTCCAGCTTCCAGATTTCTGGAAATCTGGAATCTGGAAACCTGAGGGCTTGCAAATCTGGAAATCTGGAATCTTGAAACTTATAGGGCGTGCAAATCTGGAAATCTGGAATCTGGACTTAGGGCGTGCAAATCTAGAAATCTGGAATCTGGAAAGCTACGTCCTGGAAAAGGCCGGAAATCATTAAATCCAGAACCTGGAAACCTGCAGGCGTGGATCTTGGGGGGAGGGCGAGCATATATATATATATATATATATACCGTCCATGGCAGCTTCCTGTAGCTTCTAATGAGGAGGCGGAAATGCGGGGTGCGATTTGGTTGGCACCCGAAGCCAACGCCAGACCCATGGCCAATGCCCGGACAGCATCATTCTGCCTTCAAAAGAAGCCTTGAGCAAAGTGGTGGGCGGTGCAGGGACAGCAGTCTGCCATCAAGGCCGGTGGGCTCTGGCGATCGTCCTAAACCTCAACCTAAAACCCTAAACCGCAAAGGTAAGGTTGCTTTCGGTTGGGTTTCCGAGCTTTCTTTCTCTACTGGAGTTGAAACTGGAAACTCGGAAGCTCCCAACACACACGTTGACATGCATGTAAAAATGGGTGTGTGCATGTATGTATGTATGTATGTATGTATGTATGTATGTATGTAGGTAGGTATGTAGGTAGGTAGGTAGGTAGGTAGGTAGGTAGGTAGGTAGGTAGGTAGGTAGGTAGGTAGGTAGGTATGTGTGTACTTATCTGGGTATACACACACAGACAGATAGATAAACAACAATAGGTAGACAGACAGACAGACAGACAGACAGACAGACAGACAGACAGACAGACAGACAGACAGACACACAGACACACAGACACACAGACACACAGACACACAGAGATAACAGATAGATAGATAGACAGATAGACAGCTAGACAGATAGACAGATGGACAGATGGACAGATGGACAGATAGATAGATCGCAAGATAGATAGATAGATAGATAGATAGATAGATAGATAGATAGATAGATGGACAGATAGATAGATAGATAGATAGATAGGTAGACAGAAAGATAGATAGGTTAGATTAGAGAGATTAGAGAGATTGGGTAGATAGATAGATAGATAGATAGATAGATACATAGATAGATAGCTAGATAAATAGATCGGTGGATAGATAGATAGATAGGTAGATAGATAGATAGATAGATAGATAGGCGGATAGACAAATAGATAGATAGTTGGACAGATAGATAGATACAGTAAACTCCCCAAAATTGGAAACCGGATTAAGGACGAATCGTGCTGGGATTCCCTATGCATTACTCTTAAGGATTGAGGCTATGGGGTTTCCAACCTTTGGGCTTCTATTATGGATGGATAGATAGATAGGTCCACACACGTCCGTAACTGGCCGCGCGCTTTTGTGCAGGTTTTGCGGTTCGGAGGTTTTCGCCGTGGATTCTAGGCGCTGCCAGGATCGGACTTGACTTTACTTGGGGGAGGGGGTGGGGAGTGGGGGTGGGGAGGAAGGCAGATTTCGTTCTGGCGCTGCCAAATTTGTCTGAAAAGTGGGCTTTGAAGCCACTCGGGTTTGGGGAAGCCAGGGTTACAAGTGACAAGGAAGGAACAGCTTGCCTCCGAGAATCACAGGCAGTCCCTGAAAGTCACTTTCACAAGCATATCTGCACGTTTTTGACTTTTGCTGGCAGGCGTGGGTTAAGAGCCCATTCCACACAAGCCTAGCTACCGAAAACCCCTGCGGTCACCTATGTACGTGTGACCAGATAGGTAGATAGGCTAGATAGGTAGATAGATAGATAGATCGATAGATAGATGGATAGATAGATAGATAGATATTGGGTAGATAGATAGATAGATAGATAGATAGATAGATAGATAGAGAGATAGAGAGGTAGATAGGTAGGTAGATAGGTAGATAGGTACATAGGTAGATCGGTAGATTGGTAGATATAGGTAGATAGATAGATCGATAGATCTTTACATCTATAGATAGGCAGGCAGGTACGTATGTATGGTGTATCTAGGTATGTATGTATGCATGCATGCATGCATGCATGTTTGTATGTATGTATGTATGTATGTATGTATGTGTGCATGTGTGCATGTGTGCATGCAGCTAGCTACAGGTAGCTAGCTTGCTAGCTAGCTATCCGGCTAGTTAGCTCGCTGGAGGTAGGTAGGTCGGTAGGTAGGCAGGGAGGTAGGTAGGTAGGTAGGTAGGTAGGTAGGTAGGTAGGTAGGTAGGTAGGTAGGAGGGTACAGGCATGCGAGTTTGTTTGTATCTGTACATATAGATATATACACACATGCATACAGCTCTCACTCTGTCCCGAATCTCCGGTTGTCCCCAGGTACTCTGCTGACAGTGAGCAGTCTCTGAAGAAACGCCAGATGCGCAAGCAGAAGTCCGACGCAGCGGTTGCGCACTTTCTGAGAGAGCTGCGCAGCTATACATTGCGAGATAGTTCGGGGAGATAGTTTCAAGTTCCCTAAGCCCTAAACGTTAGACCCTTTACCCTAATCGCATGCTTTGCAGATTCCTCGGCATCACAGGCCTCGTGTGGTTTCTTATGAATGCCATCTGCGTTTGCAGTGGTTGAATGTCTGCTGCAGGCATGGTCTCGTTGCCACACCCCGGTGTCAGCATCGCATGGGCAACCATGCCCCAACCTGATTCTCCGAGCCTTAAAGTTAAAGGTGTTGGGTTTAGGGTTTAGGGTGTAGGGTTTAGGGTTTAGGGTGTAGGGTGTAGGGTGTAGGGTTTAGGGTTTAGGGTTTAGGGTTAAGGTTAAGGTAGGCGTCCGGGAGTTGTTCCGGATCGGGATCCCGGAGGGGTGTTCTCCCAAGCTGCCGCCCAAATCAACGTGGAAAGAGGGCGCTTTAGCAACCTGAACTAGGGTTTAGGGTTTAGGGTTTAGGGCCGCGCAAATCAACATAGAAAGAGGGCACGGATCTTTAAAAGCCAGCAACGAGCACCCGAAGGAAGGCAATTTGTAAATGCCACGTCCTATGTGATTTGAGTTGACCTTCTAGCAATCCCTAATCCTCCCGGAAAAAAAAGCCCTGTCAAAAACCCGACAGGGCCCTGCAAGGCACCCATTCTCAGAAGCCCTGTCAAACACCCGACAGAGCCCTTGCAAGGCACCCATTCTCAGTAGCCCTAAGCCCGAAACCCTAAACCGTGGCCCTCAATCTACACTTCACTAAACACAAATCCACTCCTAAACCCCAGACCCTGGCCCCTTAAACCCTGAAGCCCTGAACCCTAAACTCCTAAACCGCAAATCCTAAACCTTAAACCCTGAACTCTAAACTTCTAAACCCTAAAAAAGCCCTTTAAAAAAACCCTAAACCTTAAATCTTAAACCCTGAACTCTAAACTTCCAAACCCTAAACCCCAGAAGCGATTGGACCAAGGCACAACTTCGGTCCCGACGTGTCCGAGCCAAGGACGGCCTGCTGTGTGCCACCTGGCGCTGGGCTTTTTTGTTAATGTAGGGTTTAGGGTTTTGGGTTAATGTAGGTAGTTCTCCAAAGTAGGGGCCTTTTTAGAAGGGTGCCGTACTATATTGGGGACCCAAAAGGGGAGCCTAATTTGGAGAACAGGTCCATGTAGAGACCAAATTAATAAGGTCACAGTGCATGTTTAGGTGTTATAGAGCTTTGAGAAATAACTGCTAATGCTATTTTGTGGGCTCCTTATTATCATTCTAGTACAAGGGGCCCCAAAACTCTATGACTTTCATGTTTCAGGCCCCTAGATTAGGCTTCGTTTGTTTTTCTTGTTTCTTCGACTCTTTGGGTTCAGGGCCTCGCTCTTGTTTTGGATGGAGGGGGGGGCTGGGGGGGACAGAAGGAAGGGTATGGGATTGAGGACTTTGCAGGCTTAAGAGTTTCTCTTGTGCTTTTCCGTTTTTTTTTGCATCGTTTCGGGCCAAGGGTGTAGAGTAAAGCTTCTCCTCTTTTTGTTCTCGGTGGTGTTCGGCCTCAAAGCCCATAGAAGGGGTTGCATCTCGGCTTTCTAAGGGTGGTGGAGTTTTGCGAGGCTTGAGGATTCAACTTTTTTCTTCCTTTACGGTCGGGGGTTCAGGGTTGAACGGCTGATGTTTCGTGAGCGGGTTTGGGGATTCGTGTTTACGGTCTAAGGATGTCAAGGTGTGGTGGGCAATGTAGGGGCCTAATAATTACCTACTTTATTTTGGGGGTTCCTTATTATATTTACGCTATCATGGGCCCCGAAACCCAATTCTAATTAGTAAGGCCCTTACAACTAGGTGATTTGGGTGTTTGGGCGTTGTGGTCGGAGTTTGCTTTTGCTTTCGAGTCTCTGGTTCTGCGGTGAGAACCCTTGATGACAAGCCCTAAAAACCCTAAACCCTAAACCGCCTTGGGTAAGCATCATTGTAAGGGTCATACTTATCAGGTCTAGCCCAAACCCTGAATCTTAAACCTGAAACTTTCGGGGGTCGGCCTTACCAGGTGTGGATCGGGAAGTGAAGTCCTGTTCGAGAAGTAGGGTCTACCTTAAACTGCCATAACTTGCCTCTTTTGTAGGTACCTACAAGCAAAGGCAGGTTCTGGCAGCTTAATAATGTAGGCCTTTGTGCCTACCCATAGGCCCTATAGTAGTTCCTTTTTGTGGCTTATATTTAGGATCCTATTAGGTAATCCCCAAAAAAGGAACTACCATGGGGCCTATGGTGTAATCCGAAGCCCTGTCAGTCCTGAAGAGTCCTGCTGTCCATCCGAGATTCGTGATAATGGGGGTTTCATACATAGCCCTAAGCCCTAAACCCTAAACCCTACTACGTTTGGGGAATCCTATGGGGGTTTCATACAAAGCCCGAAGCCCTAAACCACACTACATGTTGGGGAATCCCTACTTCCAAACCCTCCCAACGCCTTTCCCCCGAATCCGTAAAGTCATAAAGGAGCCCTTAAAGTCTTGAAGGAGACCTGACGGAGCTGTGAAGGGAAGTCTGGACCGAGCCCTAAGCCCTAAACCCTAAACCGTAAAGGCACTACAGGATTCCTTTGTCATAGTTGTTTAACATTTTACATTTTTAAGGGTACNNAAACCCAATAAGGAATAGAAATTTAAATTTTTGATACTACCCCAACCATGAACTAGTAAAGGCACGACAGGATTCTCTGGGGGCTCGATTAAGGGTTCCTTCCACGGAGTTCTTGCAGGAACCCGTCTAGAAACCTTGAAGGGGTTCTTACAGACCCCTAAACCCTAAACGTTATAGCAAGCCCCTGAAGGTCGAACCTATTAGAGAACCCCACATAGTATTTGCTCTTCAAGGGCATTCCCTGAAAAGGTCCCTAGACGAACCTGAAAGGGAGCCCCATGATGGATCCCTACCGTACTCTTGAAGGGAGCCCAATTATAGAAGCCTATAGTACTAAAGGCTGGGGCGACCTCCCAGGTTTCTGAAAGAAGCCATCTACCCCATCCACGTGGCGGCGAAGCTGGGCGATGCCCCCTGACAGAAGAGCAAACTTCAGAGACCTAAACCGAGGTTCAGGGGCTTAGGGGTTTTCGGGTTTAGGGTTTAGGGTTTAGGGTTTAGGGTTTAGGGTTTAGGGTTCAGGGTTTAGGGTTTAGGGTTTAGGGTTTAGGGTCCTAAACTCCTCAACCCTTCAGTCCGAATGCGCTTCCACTCTACATCCACGAGATCCCGGATGAAAGCTATAGATGAAATCTATATGGCCCTTACAAACACAAGAGCTTCAAGACTTCCAACCCACCTTCATCCCCTAAATCCAAGTTGAGTCCCATAGTCCGTTTATACTGGCGGCCCTTGGGGACTCGGTTAAGGGGTTGAGGCGGTGTACGCTTTGAAAGGCTTCGAGGCTGTAGGATTGGGCACATAAGCTTATGGAGTCAAGGGCTTCAGGGTTTAGTGACTAGGGTTGTCAGGCTTTTTGAAACTTAGAGGTTTAGAGTTTTGGGGCCTGTGAATGCAAACGCTGGATCATGTTCCTGAGTATGCATGCTATTGTTTGTTATCGCATGCTGCAGCACTGGCTGTTTAAGAATATGCGTGAAAGTAGCATATAGATCAAGGGGAATGGCTGGCTGAGCTTCTAAAGCATATGCAGATAGTGAGGTGTGTCATATACACATATATATATAGGGCCTAAACTTAAACAAAAAGCACACCCTAGATAATGCACCCCACGGCCACTTGTGCCGCGAAGATAGAAGATCTTCATCTTTGAGACGCCTGACGATTCGGAGCTATGTAGCTTGCGCACATGCCGCATAGGACCTTGCTATTCTCAATTCTCTTCGCTTACTCCGGCTTGTTATAAATCATGGCTCCTCTTCCAGGCAACATTACCATCCGGCACCTTCTTCAACCAATTGGAGCTCTCAGACACTCAAGCCCCGCATGCTGACAGAAAACTACTTAATGTGGGACTACATTGCTGCCCTCACGAAAGGAACACTCTTTCACTCCATCCCCCCTTCTATGGATCCCAAGCCGCGAGTCACGGGAACTGGCAAGGCAAGCCTGCGTGTGGTATCGGCCTTTAAATGTCGGATAATCGTTTTCATCCTGCTGTTTGCAAGCTACAGATCATGATATCAAGGCTACCGAGCATAACGGCAACGGCTACGATGGTTTATGAGCCCTCAACGGCAAGCCCCTAGACCGAAGCAAAGGCAGAAATGGTCCGCTTGCTCTTGAAGGCGGGTGCCAAGCGAGACCAGAGGTCGTTCCCTGGCCTTATAAATGCCCCCTGTGCGTTTTGGATTTCATACAGGGTTTCGGTGTTGGGAGATATAATGTACCCACTGCACGGATTTGATTATGTTGCTTCAGTTGGCGTTTTGGGAGATGCGGCTTCTAGCACCAGGCTGCGGAGCTGTTGTGCTTGTGCGGATGTTTGTTTTTTCCAACTGATGACATGAGGGAAGTGCACCACAGAAGCACCCCTAAACCCTAAACCCTAAACCCAAATCACATCCACGAATCTCCGGAAGAGAACGGGGAAGAGACGGTTTAGGTTTCTTGAGGTTCAGGGTCTCGGATCTTGGACTTTCGCGTGTAGGTGCTATGAACGGACAGGGGCCAGGGCCTCTCTTTGGCGGGGAAGCGCGGATGTTAGGTTTCAAGAAGCACCCCTTAGCTTCCTAGGGTTTAGGGTTTAGGGTTTAGGGTTAGTTTTCAAGAAGCACCCCTTAGCTTCCTTAAGGATTAGAATAGGCTTTTGTTTGGTTGAAAATGTCGTCTGCTCTTTCCAGCACTGCGTGAAGGAGCCCCAAGAAGGAGCCCTCAGGTACCGTATCAGAAAGTGTTCAGGCTTCTATAGTAAACACACCATACCACCCTTGCAGTTGTTTAGTTGCTTAGTTGTGTGCCGACTGCAGGCAGGTACAACAAAGGTGCGCCTACACAACTTTTAAACAAAACAACCCTAAACCCCCCTAAACCCTAAACCCTAAACCCCAAACCCTAAACCCTAAACCCTAACAAGGCCCTGCTCTTGTGGCGAAGACCCGGATCTTAGACGCTAAAAACCCCTTAAGGGGCGAAGCCCCGAGACGAACTTCGATCTGCGGAACCTCGGGTTTAGGGTTTAGGGTAATATAGGGGCCTTTACCTATACTATTTTGGGGCTTCTTATCATAATTATAGTTTTATGGGCCCCAAAACCCTATTCTAACTATTAAGGCCCCTGGGAATTCAGATAAGTCGTCGTCCCTATCAGAAGGAACACATCCCATCTATGACATCCTATATCCCGTCTGTGGCTGCTTAAACCAAGATTCTTGCCGCTTCTTTAAAATCCCGTTGACAAGCAACCTCGATAACACCCTATCATAGAGCCCCCAAGCCTTAAACACACCCTATCATAGAACCCCCAAGAAAGCTTAAACCCACCCTATCATAGAACCCCTAAAACGTAAACCCTACACCCTCAACCCTACACCCTAAACCCTAAACCCTAAACCCTACATAACTCCAAGAGCCCAGTTTTCAGCTTCCGGGGAAGGTCCAAAGGCCGCTCGCCAGCCGACATTGCATTCGAGGAGGCGCTTTGAGGGTTCAGAGTCTGGGGAAGTGATCCCTAAACGCTGAACCCAAAACCCCTAAACCCTATATAACCTTAAACCCTACACCTTAAACCCTAAACCCCTGAACCCGAAAACCTTAAGCTCTAAACTGGGCTCAGGTTTAGGGTAAAGTTTGGGGCCTTAAGAATTAGAGTAGGGTTTCGAGGGCTCCTTATTATAATGATAATGTAGCATACGAGTAGGTGCACATGAACCTTTTTGGGGGTTTAGGGTTCAGGGTTTAGGGCTTAGAGCTTTGGGTTTAGGGTTTAGGGCTTTGGGTATATAACCCTACTATAACTCAGCCCCGAAGATTAAGACATAGAGACAGAGGGCTTGATGATTTGGGGGTTCGGAGTAATATAGTGGTCTTAATAGTTACCTATACTATTTTGGGAGGCTCCTCGGTATGACTATAGTATAATGGGCCCCAAAACCTTATTCTTTTTTTATTAAGGCCTCTAATTAGGGGTTCAGGCCTGTGAAGCCTGACAGTAGGGTGAGGGCGCCCGGCGAAGGAGACGTCGTCTTGAGGGTTTAGGGTTTAGGGTATTAGGGGTTCAGGGTTTAGAAGTTCAGGGGTTTAGGGGTTTAGAGTTTAAAGTTATTGTTGTCAGATGGTTGCGAAGTCTTCCTGATTAGGATCAGGAGCCGTTTTTGTTTGAGAGAACGTTTTGAGTCTTGAGTTTCCTGCTATGTACTTTCCAGTGCTCGCAAGCCGGGTGGCACTTGGAGACTGGAGAGTAATATAGGGGCCTTAATAATCAGAATTTGTTTTTTTTCTGGGGGGGGCAGGGTCCTTGTTACAATGATAATATAATATACCCCAAAACCCTATTCTAACTATTAAGGCCCCTGATTATCTTGCTAGGCGATATGGCACCCAGGGAAGTCCGACTCTTCTTTGAAGCTTAGGAACTGAAAGCAGACATGGAGCTGAGGTTTGCGTGTTTCGGGTTTTGTAGCGCCTTGCGCCCGAACCCATCCGCACTGTCAGAATTAGGGTTTAAGGGTTTAGGGTTTAGCGTTTAGGGTTTAAGGTTTGGGGTTTGGGGTTTCGGGTTTGGGGTTTAGAGTTCTCCTACAAGTAGCCATTTGCATCAGTCGTGGTGCATCTCTCGAGATCTGGTATTCTCTGCCGTAGAAACCAGGGCTCTTAGAAACAACACTACTGCTGGTTTATGGTCAAGACTGCCGCAAAAAGGCAGTACCATTGTGCGATCGTCGTGACTTGTGGTTATGAAAGCTTCCCGGGCTAGGAGAGGGAATACCTTGAGCATGGTGCCCGCTCAACCCACAGAACTCTACCGCCAGGACAAGTATGGATCACATCAAGATGTGCTAGAGATACTGAAAGGTCCGCTGCTGCTCGCCTGCACACGCTTTGGGGGCCTATGGCCGTTAAACCCTAAACCCTAAACCCTAAACCCTAAACCGTTGCTTCGAGTGTTCAGATTCAGAGGCAAGCCCTGCAAGGTTCCATATAGTCCTGGCTGGGTTACTGTGTCGGTTTAAGGTTTTGGGTTTAGGGTTTAGGGTTTAGGGCCCCAGACTCAGCTGCAACCAAGATTCAATTACGGCACCCGGGGAACCTAAAGCCAGGAACCGGATCTAAGCCAGGAAAGCAAACAAAACCCTACACCCGGCCTCAAGGAGACATGGCTTGCAACTTCCAAGTTAATCAGCCACCAGGCTACAACCCCGAAGCCCAAAACCCTAAACCCTAAACCCACCAGGCTACAACCCCGAAGCCCAAAACCCTAAGCCCCTAAACCCTAAACCCCCGAAGCCCAAAACCCTCAGCCCTGAAACGCCTGGCTTTCGGCCCAAAGCCGCAAATCCCCCCGAACCTTTGACTGTAAAGCTTTCCAGCCTCAAATATAGGGGTCGGGATCTGAGCGACAAGTGTCCGTTAATAATCGTAATAATATGAATAATCGTAATAGTAACGGTAACAATAATAACAATAATATCAACGCTAATAATAATCATCTTAAGCATCATCATCACCATCAACATCAACATCAGTATCATCAGCATCATCAGACCCAGGCTTGAATAACTAATAATACTGTTACTTCTGGTTCCCGAACGAAAGGTCAGCATAATACGAAACACACTTAGTTATTAAACCCCGCCTGTATCTAAAACCTTGCAGCACCCTGCATGAAGCTGACATCAGTTGCTATGGAAACTTAGCTCTGTAGTCCCAAATAAACCCCCTAAAACCCGAAACCCTAAACCCTAAACCCTAAAACCCTAAAGCCCTGCACCCTACACCCTAAAATTCTAAACCCTACACCCTAAACCCTAACACCCTCAAACCCTAAAGCCCTAAACCCTGAAGCCAAATCCGAGCCACCCACAAAGAGCTGAGGAAGTTCATGCCTTTGCGGGACTTCGTCTCACTCGCAAGACCGTGAGGGAAAGAGAACTCGGGTTCCCCAGTAGTACCCTTTTGCACGTTTCTCATTTGTTGGGTACCCCCACTATTCAAACCAAATGGTAGGAGAAAGGAGTCCTCATTATTAAACGGGCTGCTGGGGAATCTAGGAGTGTTAGGATGGGTAGAAGTATCACTAGACCACCGTGAGCTTCTGAGTAGGTGGCATTCACCTTTCTTGGGCTTGAAGAGTGATCCCGCAATCCCTAAACCCTAAAGCCCTAAACCCACGTTTAATCTCTGTTGGGCCAACTAGCGGTTTGGGGTTGAAGCACAGGGTTCAACTTTAAGCCTTTGGGGTAGGTACTTCGGGTTGGGAAAGGAGGCCCTAAAACAACAGTAAACCCTAAACCCTAAACCCGGGATGAAGGGTTCACGGCTGAGAAGGCACCCTCCTTAGGGCTGAAGCTTGTAGCTTTCAGAGCGTAATTGGTGCTGGTAGCATCAGTATGAGGAATCCCGCTGATTGTGTTCGTTTTGATGAGGCGGAGAGCGGGCGGGGTGTTGGTGATCTACCCAGAGAGCCCGCTACCCCTTAATTAAGAAATATACCTTAAATTATAAGGGGCTTCATATTGTGATTTAAGGTATATTCCTTACTTAAGGGGTATTGGGCTCTCAGGGTACGGGAGATTTGAGAGTGTATGGCTGTCGGATTTTAGGTTGGGTGGGTCTTAAGCCGTGGATCTCAATGCCATGGCAGTGACAGGGATCCCAAGCTCTGAGGGAAGGGAGCCCCGACCCCCGAAGCAGTGGTGTAATCGTGTTCGGCCTGCTGGTGGGTGTATAAGGGTTAGATCTCAGAAAAACGATCGTTGCTATTCTCTTCTTGAGCAATATCATCAGAGCAGGCATCATGGTATCATGTTAGTCGCTGTGATGATGACCACTGCTACTCTCACCACCACCACCACCACCACCACCACCACCACCACCACAACCACCGACATCATAATCATCATTTTAATCTTTATTATCCATCTTCATTTTCATCAGCATCATGGTCATCACCGTCACCATCACGCCATTGACATGGATTCACTATCTGGTTAGTTACCTATGTCTTCGCTTTTGGAATGAATGTTGGTCCCATCTTCCAGCATATGGTGTTCAAGATCACGAGCTTAGGCTGAGGTTTGTGCTTGACCTAGAATCAGAATGCTCACAGAGGCGCTTGCATCAGTTGCAGTACGTGGCTGGGAAGGAGCCCGCCGAACAGAAATTCGAGTTCGCCATGTTGCGCACCCTTGTATAGATGCCGTGAGAAGGGACCAGAGACCTGGATGCAAAACTGAACCCTGACCTCTAAGCCCCTAAACAGCAAAGAAGACCCCAAAGCCCCAAAACCCATCAAACCCAAATCATGAACCCGAGACCGTGAAGCTTGAAGAGTACAGACGGGAGCCACCCCCAGAGCCTACTTTGTTGTGGGGTCCCTTTCAAGTTCCGGTTTAGGGCTTGTAGTAAGAGCCTACAAAGAAGTAGGTTATGGTGGTTCGAGGTAGTGTTTAGGGTTTCAGGGTTGGGGTTGTTAAGGCCGCGGCTACGGGTTTAGGGCCGAGCCACCAGGGTTTGGGGTTGCTGCCCGCCGGAAGACTTCTAACATTGCGTGGACGCCCGCATCCCATGGCACAGTTTAGGGTTTAGGGTTTAGGGTTTAGGTGTTGCCTAAATCTACTCCTCAGAGAGCCCAATAATATACCTCTTAATGAAGGAACATGCTTTGAATTACCAGGGGCTCATATGATGATTAAGCTATACTCCTTAATTAAGTAGAGGTATACCCCCCGATCCTGTGACCAAAAACTCCTGGCATTGACCCTAAACCCTAAACCCTAAACTCCTAAACCCTTAGCTGACATGTTGACATCCAGCACCCTTCAGAATCACTGCGACATGCACGCAGAGCTTATCTCCCCAACTGCTGCCTGCGGCCACTTCGATTTTGCTGTGTAGGGTAAGTAGGGGACCCTATAATGTAGTACCTTAAATAGTATGATCTTTAGTACAAGGACCTCAAAGCCAGGTACCCCTGATTTTCGGAAACTCCCATTTGAGGTTCCAGTGTAGGGAGTGCGGGCTTATGATACAGGGCTATGAAATAGTTACACTATTATGTCTTGGTTGTTCCCTACTCTCTACTCCACCCTAAATCCTAATGCTCTTGTAGTAGCGTGCCCCCAAAAAGCTTCATCAAGCCTCTAAGTCCGCGGCGAGCGCACCGAGTCAAAGGGCTTACTGATGTTGCAGTTTAGCTTTGTCTTCTCAGACGTGCAGCTCAGCGTTCTGGGGACTCCATAGATACGAAGACCCAAGAGAAGGAACATCCACCTAGTAACCAACTTACCAAATACACACCAGCCGCACAGATTTGCTAAATGCCCCACCAAAATGCCACTACCCAAAGCCTATGTAGCAGCGACCTATATAGCCTGAATTGCTAAAGGTTGTTCGACGCTAGGGCCGCTAGGGGCTGTTGCATGGCTTACGGAATCCACTAGGCTGGGGTGCATTATAGAAGCTTGAACAAGATATTGACTCCGGCCCTAAACCCTAAACCGTAAACCCTAAACCCTGAACCCTAAGCCCTAAACCACCTGAAAGAAGTAGTAGTTGCTCCCTGGGGCTCCTGAGTGTAATTATCGACGTTTTCTTGCCGCAGTGTAATTCTCATGAACCAACCTTTAAGGCCGGCCCTAGTACCCTAAACCCTAAACCCTAAACCCTAAACCCTAAGCCCTACATACCAAAAAAAACAGTCAACTGCTTGAGAAGGGCCGTGAGGTGGCGGTCGTCTTTCCCGACCCTCCTCTGAGGGAACGGCCTTTTGGGTTTCTCAATATCTCGAGAACTCCATTGCCTGGGGGTGGAGCCCTCCCGGCGCGTACCGAGTTTGGGGAGGTTGATCTCGTTTTGTGATTGTGAGCTTAGTTTTGCGCTTTATGTGGCGCCAAGTGACCGGTGGCAGTGCGGGTTCACTCGTGGAGGTTGCATAACATGTGGGGTTATGCTGGTGATCTCCGGGTGCTCCGTGACGGATGTTCGTTGAGTGATGGGAGTTCGGATGGAGACCGATACAACCTATACCTCGGACCCCCAAGTCACGTTAAGCTCAAGTAGATGCACAACCTGGACCCGAAATGCACCCAACCAGCTGCAAATATATGATTGCCGTGCACTTCAATTGCATACTAATCAGCAGTTCGTTGTATTGTTAGTAGCAGCAGAATCACACGGCCCAGCAAGACAGATCGCACCATCAGCACTGATGTTGACTGGTACTGCAAGGAGTTTGCGTTATCGTCAGAATACGGGAGACAAGCAGGGTGAAACAGGAAATGCAGTGCCAGCGCAGCTCCGGAACGGTGTAACTTAGTGGCCGAAATAATGTCCAACACCATTGTGGGGCGATCCTTATTTTTTCCTCCTTACAATTGCAGTTTTTATGCCCCGAGATCTTCTTTCAAACCCTAAAGCCTAGAATATGTTAATTAGCAATTCCCCTGCATTACCGTCATGATGCGGAGGTCACTGGATTGCTCAACTCCCATTACCATCGCCTTCGCATGGCGACTCCTGCGGGTCTCATTCTAGCACTTTCTAGGGTTTAGGGTTTCGGGTTTAGGGGTTTAGGGTCTAGGAGAAGCCAGCACCTCTAATTTAAGATAGTATCTGCAGGGCCACCAGCTCAGACAGCGTCCTTTTCCTTCAGTGCAGCGCTGAGGGTTCAGGATTTCGGATTTCAGGTTACGTTTTGCCGTCCACTGAATTCGCACATGTCACTCTTTACCGGCAGGCCTGTTTGAGGCCTGCACTGCCGAACAGGCGTATCTCCTCCGAGATGTAAAGGGGCATGACATGATCACTTACTGCAGCCCCAAAGTCTACATGAGAGTACGTTATAGCATTTATATATGATAGTTTTTGTCTTATATTGCCGTATATTGGGAATCGACTAATTATTTGCGTTTGCATCGCGGGGATTGTGCACTGATCTGCGAGTGTGATGCAAAAGATCTAATCCGCGTAGCGCACTCCCCACATGAAAACTTCTTCAGGCAGCCAGCAGGCAAGCAATCAGGCATGTTTGTGTGCATGTATGTATGTACGTATGTATTAATGTATGCATGCCTGCAAACATATAATGTTGATCCAGCCATTCTGGCTTGCGGCTTGTACACGCCTCTCGGAGGTAGCGTGTGCTGACGCACGATGTGGGGGTTTCCGAAAATAGGGACCCTAATATAGCACCCTAAATAATAGGATCCTTATTATAAGGACCCCAAAATAACCTAATATAGTACCCTAAATAATAGGATCTTCATTATAAGGACCCCAAAATAAGGTACCCCTATTGTTCGGAAACTCCCATGTGTCCCATGGCACGCAATGCGCCTGGAATCCGTGGTGGAGCTTCCGGTTCCCTGATGGCGTAGTCTGTTCGGCTTTTTTCTTCTAATGTAGGAACCTGATTCAGAAACCTTGGCCCTACAACCCCAAAGTAGTAGGATTCATATAAAGAACCCTACTAAAGACCCAGGGTTTCTTAATCAGGTTCCTACATTACTGTTAGTCTGAGTTTGGGACCAGCAGAGGCGGTCCGTTCGGAGGTAATTTGCAGGTGCAGTGTTTAAGCCGCACCACAGGGTCGGTTGGCGTTTTAGGTAGTATTATCAGGGGTACCCCTTAAAGAGTACCCCTTCTGAACCCTACTTTTGGCTCTCTTAAAAGGGACCTTATTGAGAGGGTCTATATCCCGAAGGGTCCCCCTAATCCTAGCTCCCACGTTTGTTTGTCACACTGAAGTGACACGTCTGAACCAAGGCGCACTACTACTTGTGCCTACCGGTTCATTCATGGGAACCCTAAATTGGACTTTTCTCTCAACCCTACCAAACTCTACAACATTCAGAGTTTAATAGAGGCTTGGGAGTTCAGGAGCACGACCCGTACCTACTAGATGCTTGAGTTTCGTTGTTTCAAGCCCTCTCCAGCAACCAAACTGCAGCGAGAGACTAAGTCTTCTTTCCAGTCCACAGCCACCCCAAGGACAGCTGAGTTGTCTTCTTAGGGTCCTAGTTATAAGGGTGCCGTACTATATTGGGGACCTAAAATTAAAAGGGGACCCTATTTTAGAGAGCT
>CAJNDV010036013.1:0-17403 GCA_905221635.1 Symbiodinium sp. CCMP2456
GGTTTAGGGTTTAGGGTTTGAAGTAGCCAGGGAGAAAAAAGTATACACTTTAATTTCAAAAATGGTTCCCTGAAGGAACAAACCCTAAAGCCTAAACCCTAAAACCCTATACCCTAAACCCTAAACCCCCAAAAAGAGTATTCAAGTATGGTACTCCAGAACCCAGATTATCAACCACAGGGTCTCAAGTTGGACTTTGGGTTTAGGGTTTCGGACTTGTTTAGGGTTTAGGGTTTTTGGGTTTAGGGTTTAGGGTTTTGGGTTTAGGGTTTGGGACTTTGGCGGTTTATGGTTTCGGACTTCGGGTTTAGGGTTTAGGGCTTGGGACTTTGGGTTTACGGTTTCGTGGCTCAAATAGCGAGGTGTTAGTTAACAGAGACCGTTCGGAGTAACGAATTGTTAAATACCGCGTTGCTCTATGGGTACTTGGACCATCCAGGTACCTTAAGGACGACATGAACCTCAAAAGGGTTTCAGGTTCATATACCATATAGGGATTCATAGTATAAGGGTATAGGGACCCTACTTATAAGGGTCATTTCGTCCCCAAGGCTTGGACCATCCAGGTGGTAGTAGAACATCCTGCTGTGTGGTCTTTGCGGTACACACCCTAAACCCTAAACCCTAAACCCTTAACCCTTAATCGTGGCACCCTAAACCCTAAACCCTAAACCCTTAACCCTTAATCGCGGCACCCTAAACCCTAAACCCTAAACCCTTAACCCTTAATCGCGGCACCCTAAACCCTAAACCCTAAACCGTGGAACATGGCTTAGAGACGAGTCGTGCTAGCTTTCTATAACTAGAAGATGCAGTCAGGGCAGCTGCTTACGGATCAGGCGGCTGTATACGCTTACAGTCACTATGGCACTATGGACGACTTGAGGTTCATACGGCTTTTGGTGTCTAGTTCATGAACGCGGACATTGAGCCCTCTTCCAAATCGGCGGGGAGCTTGGCAACCACCAGCCGCGGGCCCTCATCTCATGCTGCAGGTGCGTGTCGCTGCCATGGGCGGCAGACGTAGCTGCCCACCCCAGGCAATCGGAACTCCGCTTCCGACAGCACACAACGATCCATCTGTACTTGTTCGACGGCTCCCAGTAGAGTTCGGTCTGCTTGGGAACCTCCCAGCCAGCACGCGGATGAAAAGCAGAAGGCTGCTCAAACGGAGAAGACGGTCCGGCGCGATCCCCATGCGCGAGTAGGACCACATAATTAACTGAACCACAGCGTCTGCATCGTAAGGTTTAGGGTTTAGGGCTTTAGGGTTATAAGGAACCTTATTTAACTCTTGACGACGAAATAAATGACAAATACCCCTGATCCCTAGGCCCGCAAGCATAAAGCGCCACGAAACTCAACACCACCCTTAAGAAACGTGCCTTATAACCCTTTAGTGCCCAACTTCCGACAAACCCTGACAACACCCCATAAGCCCCGGTCAGGACCACCAAATCCGTAAATCCCATACCGAAATAAATCCCTAAACTCCCAAAATAACGATTAAACTAAACCCTGAACCCCAAGTAAACCCACTAAAGGATCCCTAAACCCTGAACCCTAAGTAAACTTAAAAGGACCCCTAAACCCTAAACCCTTAAAGGAGCCCTAAAACCCGAGGCCCACCGCAGCAGCAGTCAGCTGCACGGCTGTCTCAAGTGCCTGTGCGTCACTGAGGTCTTTGTTTTTTTTGCGGTTTCGAGATCAGGGTATAGGGTTTAGGTGTTTTGGCGTTAGGGTTTCGGGATTTGGGGATTGTGGTGTCGGGTTGCGGGTTCGTTTAAGGGTTACTATAAAGGCTTAGTTGCCTTGCCGAAACTACCATATCAACAAATGATCATCATGCACAGCAGGGTCAATTCCGGCTGGCTGGAAACCTTATGTAGGGGCCTTAACAATAATATGGTCTTGGGGGTTCCTTGTTATAACTATATAGTAGAATGTATTCCGAAACCCTATTCTAATTATGAAGGCCCCATATCTAAACCCTAAACCCTATACCCTAAACCCTAAACCCTAAACCCTAAACGAAGGCCCCATATTAACTCTAAGTTCAGAAGCCGTTCAACCCGAAGACCCGGGAAGCCTAAACCGCAAAATGGAGCCTCTGGCTCTTACCGCCGATCTCTATCAGCACCCCCCAAAAAAATCATCCTTATCGAGTTCACAGTTTAGGTTTTAGGGTATAGGGTTTAGAACCCTAAACCCTAAACCCTGAACCCTAAACCCTAGGGTTTTTAGGGCTCTGGGTATCAAGGTTCTCCCATAAAGGGGCTGATCCCTGCCAGGATCGCAAAAATCGTTCCTTAGAGGTCTAGGGTTATAGTAGAAGCCAGAAAGTTAGGGTTTTGGGTTTAGGGTTTAGGGGTTAAAGTCGGAACATTAGTATCCTCATGCCCGTACAGGTAAAGTATAAAGGATCGCAGCACGAATCCTCCTAAATCCGTGTTCTAACCTTCTGGGACTCGCTATGACCCTAAGGGTCCAACTACTTAATAATCATATACTCTCCCAAATAGAAACCTACAGAACTACTATCCGAAACCTAAGTACCCAATTATTGGGCCCTTTGGACCCTTAGGGTAAGGTTGTAGGGTCCTCAGAGTACGGCTGTCACGCTTGGGGTCCATATCAAGTTCATAGTGCGATTCCTAGAAGAGAGGGCGGAAGGGCATCGGACTTGCTTAAGCTTAGGGCTTAGGGTTTAGGGTTTCGGGCTTAAGCAACCGAGTTATTCCCTGCCTATTGGTCTATGGCAGATTACTGAGATACTGGATGAAAATACTACCTTCTAGGGCTCGAGGAATAGTAACCCAACTGGCTCCTGGGGAATGCTTGGGCGTTTCGTACATAGGCTCTATAAGGCTTGTATACCCCAAGGGGCCAAAAGAAGCCCTTGCAAAAGCGTCAATGTAGACCCTGGTCAAACATGCCTTAATGAGGATTGGGAGCTTGATATTCAACCATTCTTTCAAAGATATGCTATTATCAGCGAACTACACTAAGGATCCAAGTGCTCAGAATTTTTGTACTACTAACCTACACGACTACCATATGCCTAAACCCTAAACTGAAATCCTCAACCCGGAGCAGTGTCCTTTGGATCCATATCTTAAACGCCATGACCGCTATTTTGTGAGCCTTGTACAAGGGGATATCATTGCTGCCTGTTTAGAATGAGGGTTTAGGGTTATGGTTGACGACCCTGGACCCAAGACCTTTTGCTCGGACTCGTTTTACAACACTAAGCTAGGAAAAATCCTACGCCCGCGATTCCGCGATGCTGCGAGCCTCCAAGCAATACGCCAGGTCCGTCAGGAGCACGGCCTTCACGAAGCTCTTGTCGAGGAGCAGGCTCACTTCGTTCTTTACATTTATCAGAAAGACCACATTAGTAAGGCAAAAGCCAGGGTAGCCCTACAACCTAAACATCCCCGGACCCCAAAACCTTAAACCTCCAACAACCCTAATCCTAAACCCTAAGCCTCTTCATGGTGGTCTTGGAAAGGCTTTTAAGGCGTTGCTTCAATGAACCTTTGACGTTTCTAATTAGTTAGTGGGTATAACTAAACTTCACGGTTGATGGGTTCTTGTTTCTTAGAACATCAACTTAAGCCACTATAACTGGGTTCTTGTGAGGGGATGTAATTCAAGTCACCACAGTAAGGAAACCATATCATCTACTATAGATCCCTGTTATGGTAGCCTAAATGTATAAAATAAAAACCCTTAGCAAGACCCTAATTATGGAATCAATGTCTTGCAAGCCTTCATACGGGGCCTTGAAGCAGTGCTAAAGGGTGGTAAAAAGGGACTCTAAATACACATTGCATACCGGCATACCATTTTCAAAGTAACCTTCATACCCCAAAACCCTAAACCCTAAAACCCTAAACCTTCAAGAGACCCTTAAAGGAGCCTTTAATGCCTTTCAGGGGACCCTTTCTTTCAGGCTCTTTATTACCTTGCAAAAATTATAACTTTTAGTACCCCCAATATCAAAAAAGGCTAATCCTAAAAGTGATAAAGCTATAAAGTGACTGTAAAGTTCAACCAAGTCTAAATTAGGGTTCCCCCCCCTTTGGGTTCTTCTGATCAGGGTGCCGTGCTACTTCGGGTCGGGGTGTGAAGGGGCCAGGGGTTCAGGCTTTCTAAAGAACGCTCTCAACCCTAAACCCTAAACCCTAAACCCTAAACTCTCGGCCTCTGCGCCCAAGGCTGCCGCGGCAAGGCCCGCGAGGCCTCGCCCCGCACCGAGCTCCAAGACCTGTGCTGCAACTTCGAGGCCCCTTCATTCCCACAGGGTTTAGGGTTTAGGGTTTAGGGTTTAGGGTTTAGGGTTTAGGGTTTAGGGTTGAGGGTTTAGGCAGGGTCCTAAGTACCTGTAGGGTTATTGTATTTTAAGGTTTAGGGTTTAGGGTTTAGGATCCTAAGTACCTATAGGGTTATTATATTTTAAGGTTTAGGGTTTAGGGTTTCGGGTCCTAAGTACCTATAGGGCTATATTTTTTAAGGTTTAGGATTTAGGGGTTTAGGGTCTAGGGTTTAGGGGCTTGGGGTTTAAACTTAGGGTGTGGGGTTTTGGGTTTAGGATATATAGGGTCCTAAGTACCTATACCCAGACCGAAAGGAGGATCCAAAAAGTAGATCCTTTAAGGGGGTTCCTATAAAGCACCCTAAAGAAGCTGGCGGTCCCAAATTAGGGGGTCTACTTCTTAGATCCTTCCGGCGTCTGGGAAGTACCTATGTAGTAGAACGTAGGGCTGTAGGGTTTCTAGAATAGGAATTGCTAGGACGATTTGGGAAAGTATCCCCTGTAACAGTACCTAGGACCTTTGGGATTGAGGAAGAGGGTTTAGAGTCTATAGGTTTTAGGCTTTAGGGTTTTATTTTAAGGCTATTTACTACCTTGCTAAAATTATAACTTTTTGTACCCCTAATATCAAAAAAGCTAATCCTAAAAGTGATAAAGCTATCAAGTTTTAGTAACAGGGATTTTGGGGTTTAGGGTTTTCCGACTTAGGGGCTTATAGGGTTTAGGGGATTAGGGGTGTAGGGGTTGAGGGGTTTAAGTAGGGGTTTAGGGGTTAGTGGTCTAGGGGTTTCTGGGCTTAGGGATTTTAGGATTTAGGGGTTGTAGGGTTTAGGGGTTTAGGGGTTTATGGATTTAAGGGTTTAGGGTGTAGGGGTTTTGAGGTTCAAGGTTTGGGGGGTTTGGGGATTCGGGGGTTTTGGGGGGTTTTGGGTTTTCGGGCTTATAGGGGTATGGACCCTCCTTGTACCCTTAATAAACAGGGATATATGGTCCCAAAAAGTGTGTATTTAGAGTCTGAATTTTAACATGCTTCTTAGGTCCCAGGACCCCTGGTACCTCCGGTTCCGCAGTTCCGAGGTCCCCCTGATCCTGGAAACCTACACTAAGCCCTAAACGCTGAATCCCAGACCGCAACTCCAAACGAAGGTATACTTTGGGTACTGCCCCCATACAGTAACAGTCTATAGTAGGGCTATTATTAAGAGCCTAATATATCCATAATATAAATATTATCCAACTGTTACTGAGTGGGGGCAGTACCCAAGGTATACTTATGTTATATGATACCCTAAGGAAACTTAGAGAAACTTTTAGTGGTATAGCGATCCTTAACGTACCCTTATAAAGCCTCACACCTCTGGACTCTACATGCCTGAATCCCAAACCCAAAGCCGCTGCAAATGCATCTGCAACCGACCCTGCTACATGTACAACCGTTTCAAGGCGAAATCGACAGGAGCCCCCTGCCTGGCGTCCACGCACAAGCTCCGGCTGGCGCTCGAGAAACTGCGAACCATGCGAACACCAGGGATATATTAAAACTGATCAGTTTTAATCCCTAATTGGGTATTATTATAACAAAAAATGTAAAATAGTATCCAACAAGGACCCAGATTGGGATTGTACATCGTGTACATCGTTTCAAAAATGGGTTGGGAGCATTCTCGGGTTCTTCATGGATTCTTGGAAGCATAGGTTCAACATTTTTAATGAACGAACTTTTACAGATTTTGATGGCGTGGGTTCGATCCGTTTGTTGAGGATGTGAGAGACGGCCTTCATTACAAGGCTTCTGTTGCCAGTTGCCTGGTTCTGTTCGACACAAAGTGGTCATAACAACCTATGGGATTGGAGCTGGGCCAATGTTTTGGTCGGTGTAAGCTTGACGTTTTCGTTACGGTGAAGGCAATGGTTTTGGTTCTGAAGGTCTGGGATTTTCCTTGGTTTGGTGAGGGGCTGTGGGCTGAATTTACTTCTCCAACAAGAAACAAAACGCCACTTTTCGTCATACTGAGTTTTGGTAAACTATGAGATCGTCACTGTCTCAAGTTCGCTGGATCAATTCGGTGCCTTGCTAAGCGCCACCGCTCCATCCCAGATGCTCGTGCCGGTGTCGGCATGCTCCTGGAACAGGCCAATTCCAATCCCCCCCCCCTAATTCTGCACCAAGAGCTTCAAAGCCCCAACCCCACACCCTAAATTCACATCCTGGAACCCTAGGCCTTTTCGAAAAGATCACCCAAAAGTCTTTTAAACACGGTGAAATCCCTGACTTCCCCAAGAAGCCAGGGAAATAAAAGGTTCAACTTTCAGACTACTACTAAATTATAAGAACCCGAAAAGGTTTAAAGGTTGGGTCTTGGGGAACCTTGGGGACGAAATGACCCCTATAAGTAAGGGCCCTATACCCTTATACTATGGATCCCTATAAGGTATATGAACCTGAAGACCTTTTGGGGTTCATTTCGTCCTTAAGGAACTAAGACCCCCAAAGCCCTCAACGCTTGACGCTAAACCCCAAACCCTAAACCCCCTTAAAGCCCTGAACGCCTGACGCTCAGCTCCTGCGTCGTCTGCGGCCGGCGATCTGGGTCAGAACCCAGCAGCATGGGTCTGCCGGCAATCCTGGTTCGGGTTTAGGGTTTAGGGTTTAGGGTTTAGGGTTTAGGGTTTAGGGTTTAGGGTTTAGGGTTTAGGGGTTGAGGGCTATGAGACGTTGTGGGCTTGTTCAGAGGGCATGGAAGGGGTTGGGATCACTTTCCTTCAAAGGGCCTTCGAAAATGATGTAGGGGCCTCTCAATAATAAGAATAGGGTCTGGGCCATTATTATACTATACTTATAACCCTAAACCCTAAACCCTAAATAAGAACCCCTCCAGGCCCGTTAAATTACAGGGGGAGGATCAAGTAATTTTAAGAGAATAGGCTGCGAAGCAGCAGCCAGAGTTTAGGGTTTAGGGTTTAGGGGTTTAGGGTTTAGGGTTTAGGGGCGATGCTTGAATAAACAACCCTACATGACTGTAGGACTACTACCTGGAATCCCAAAAATGTAGATATTGGGTACAACAAGGACCTTAATGTTTAGAACAAGTTTGTGAGCATTCTATGGTGATACTAACATCATACAGAACAAAGAGGCTAATCTTCCCTATATCTCCTCGTTGTTCAGGCCACTACAAAAACTTTAGACCTTTGTCCTAAAGCTCCATGGGCCCATATAGTACTGTCTAAACTTAAGGCGTGACAAGTAACCTTATATCCTAAACCCTCAACGCAGACCCCTAAACGATTTAGGGTTTTGTTAAAGGAAACTACAGGCGGGAAGTTTAGGGTATATAGGGCTTCCAGAAGGGTTCCATAAGGTATAGAGACCCTAAACCCTGAACCCTAAACGGTTTAATGTAGGGGCCTAGATCAATACCAATACTATTTTGGGGGCTCCTTATCAGAATTATAAGTAGAGTGGGCCCCCAAAACCCTCTTCTAACCATTAACGCCCCTATATTAGGGCTTTGGGTTTAGGGTTGGGAGGAGCCGCTAGTGAGCCCCCAAGTATGTCCTACCACGGCTCAGGGACTCCTAAATCCTATTTAGGGTTTAGGGTCTATTGTAAACCCGAAACCCTCATCTCTGAACCTTAACACGTCGATCTGGGCACGTCTATCTAATCCGGCTGCTCCGGATCTTCGCTGGTAAAGGTCGTAGAGGGCCCGGGCGTCCGTCACCATGATGGTGTCGTCGGTGCTATCAGATTGGGGAACCGCAACCACAGATTGGTCAGGACCATATCTTGTCATGTCGGTCACTGAAACCTCGGGAATGCAGACTTCTGCATGCATTGCTCGAAGCCACTCCAACTCGGCCATGCCGTCGTCCATCGCCAGGGACTCAGAGCCTAGCGAAGCTTTGACAGTACGTCGAAGCTTGTGGCTCTTCCAACAGATCAAGCTCATGGGAGCGAGGTGCCCACTCATGATGTCCTTGTGTACGTAGCAAACCGCGTAGCCACCCTGAGTTTAACGGCCAGGGTTTGGGGTCTCACTACGAGGGTCCTGGAGCCTTTTGGGTTTAATTGAATGTAGGGTTTTTCTATAATAGGAACTGCAATTCTGGTTTGGGCAAATATCCCCCAGAATAGGTACATCGGATCCTTTACGCATAGCTGTTACGGTTCAGGCTTTGGGGATTAGGGTTAAGGAGTTTGGGTTTAAGGTTTAGGGGTTTGATTAAGGTTTAGGAGTTTGGGTTTAACTAGGTTCCTGTGGCTCCCGGGCATGTACATGATGTCAGACTGCTTGACCAAAAGGCTCGGAAACAGTCAAGAGTTATGCGGCTCGTTAAACCCTAGAAGCCCTCCTCTTCAGAAAGCCCAACGGGTATTAGGTACTGACGACCCCTTTTGGGAGTTTGAGCCTCGCGGAAATTCCAAACCCGAAAGGATCCGCCGAGTCGCTGGAAGGAGCCATCGAAGCTGACATTGAACCTCGTAGGGTTGAGGGTTGAGGGTTTAAGGTTCTTCGGTTGATAAAGCTTAAGCAGTTTGGTGTTACAAAGCTTCAAGATTTGGGACTTGGTCGTTCGGAATTAGGTTTATACAGGGGGACGCTTGGGGATACAGACCCTCTCAATAAGGTCCCTCTTTAAGAGAGCCATAAGTAGGGTTAAGCAGGGTCCCTTTTCAGGGGTCTCCTGTTTTCTACCCTCAAAATATAATTAGGGTCCTGAAACCTTAATAAACCCTAAACCCTAAACTCAAGGCATGTTGTTGATTGAGTCTTTCATTTGTCGGGTTCGATGTTGTGCACCCAACTAAAAACTTCAGATAGCAGCCTGAACAATCCAAGTAGCGGAGTTGAGTATACTGTCATATAGTCCTACCAAAAACATAAAGAATATAAGTACATGGTGAAAATATACAGTAGTACACCTTAACTTCGTATTCATCACATCTGCATTCTCTGCCTTCAACTACTCAAACTTTCGGTCATTAAGGCTTATAAGGTTGACTCGGGTTTGAAACGCCGTCTGTTGGGTGTGGCGGCTTTGCCTTTTGGAGAACCCTAAACCCTAAACCCTAAAACCCTAAACCCTAGACCCTAAACCGAACAGCCCATTATCTCGCAACCTAGAGCCCGTTGTATCCCCTTTGCTTGAAGGTTCCGAGCCCGATCTATCCTAGCAGCCTTCTGGCTACTGAGAGCTTTCTGATTGCTTAAGTGGTAAAAGTAGGGGCCTGAATAATTAGAATAAGGTTTTGGGCCCCTTTATAGTCTAGTTGTATTGAGGAACCATAAAGAATAATGCTGGTAATTATTCAGGCTTGTATATTAGCCTCCTTTCGAAACCACATGGCGCATGATCTCCAACATGACCCAACACCCCATTCCACGGAGCACTACGGTCGATGATATAAATCCTGCATTAATGAAACCAAATCAAGGAATATACCACAATTCCCATAGTTTAGGGTCCTGAAAGTAATGCATTGCTTATATCATCAGCACTACCATGAAGCGGTAACCCTAAAGCCCAAAGAACACCCCGTACCCAATGCGCTGAAAAATTACCTAGACCCCATACCTAAGGTTCCGAAGGACCCAATAGTTGGGCACTTAGGTTTCGGATAGTACTTATGTAGGTTACTGTTTGGGAGAGTATCTGATTATTAAGCACTTGGACTCTTAGGGTAAACCTTACACCCGAAAGGCCCCTTCCTAAACTCCAACCACTCGACCCTGATCCGAAGTCTCATTGAAACAGCAAACGACAAATTACCAACACAAAAAACGGCACCCGACAAAGGCAGTGATATACATATAGACATAAGTCAGATTTCGTATCTATTCACTTCTCTCCTCACACACACACACATATATATATATATATATATGATGAGGCAGGGGCCTTTACATATCATTTGATGTGTTGTGTTGCTTTGTATACCAAAGCCTCGATGTAGTTTACACCATTAGATGTCGGGCGCTTCTTGAGGCCCGTTACTCTTGAACTAGTCCGACAGCGGGGGATGCAAGTAGGATCTCTTGGGTCGCCATCTCTGGGTTTTTCTCGTTCAACTGCATGGGACAGTGAGGGCATAGTCAGAGCGGGGCTCGCCTTACGTGCGATCTGCAAGCACATGTACCGCAAAATCTGCAAACTGCCTGTGACGGTGTAACTCTGATCACAAATGCAGAAATGTACTTCAGCATTTAGCAGCGCGGAAGAGGGCAGTGCTTCCATGCTAGGCAGTTGGTCTTCTGCACGGAGTCTGCCAAACACCCAGACGAAAACTTCGGCAAGAGGAGGAGGCGCAGCCCACGCTTGGTCATCCTCATCCTGCTGAGCCCGACGTGTCAGACTCGAGACACCGGCACCGTTCAGATTCACCTGGAAATGATTCTTCGTCCATCTGATATCGAAGCGGACACAACTTGAAACCGCTCTCTTCCCGGGTCAGGTATGGCCGCACCTTGATTAACACCCGAGGACCACATCGTGCCTGGACGAAAAAGATTTTCGATCCGGAAATAGATCTGCGTGGCACCTCGCCACTCCCTCGGCGTGTAAGCCAGACGCACTCTGCGGCAGCTGAAGGTGGAAGCGCATCCCATGAGAGGGCCCACGGATCTGAAGCTGCTCATCATATTGCCCATGGCCCCTGGAGTTTGAACATTTTGTGCTCTCCACATCAACAAAGCCTTCGAAGGCTGGAACGGGGCCAGTTGCTCGATTCGGATCGTAACGGTGTGCGACAAGGAGATAGAGCCTCTCATGGCTTGCAGCACTCAGCACACCCTCATCTTGGAATTCTTCCGCGTGCAACGGTAGAATCTGTCCCCACCAGTTCTTGGGACTAACTGCACGACGCAGTTTGCTGCATGTGCAAGATAGAGCACGTAGGAACTGATAAGAAAAGAAGCATCTGGAAATATCAAAAAGCACCTCGTCCGGTAGCCCTGCGCCAGAGTAAAGAAGAGGAGGATGCACATCCTCGCTCGAAACTTCCTGAGATGACTGCTCTTCTGCTCGTCCGCAGACGCGACACACCACATCGAAGGCTTTTGGATTCGCAACCAGCACGGCAGACTCTCTGTCTCGAACGACTGCTCGGATCTCGTCTCTATGCCCCATCACGAAACGCTCAAATGCGTGCGTTTTGTTGGTGAAGTTGACGTACAAGCTACCATCTTCCTAGGCTGCGGCGAAGTGATGTGCGTAGGCCAGTATATGCTTACCAGGTGTTCGCAACAGAGAGCTCCATGTGGTAGGTCGAAGCTCCCTCCTCAGCCATACGGGTTTCCATAGTAGAAACGCTGAGCCACTAGAAGGTGCCGGGTCGCGGACCACATTAACTTAGATACTAAATGTCAGGTGTATAGTATACGGTAGGTTTATGGATAAGGTCATGAATATAAACAAGTTCCACATTATAGGCGGCTCTCGGCACGTCTCCACGGATTGTCAGGAGCAGCTGGACACACTCCGCACTCGCGCAACGCCTGCCGCGCGATCTTCTTGACATCCTTGTCTACTGAGTGATAGTCAAGTAACGGCGGCAACAAAGTGCTTTGCAAAATGTATTACAGGTGGCGGTGAAAGTCATGCCGAAGTCGTGCCTTTTGAGATTCGGTTTGACCGGGCGCGTTACTGGGCGTCTTGTGAAAAGTACGACTATGAAACAAACATATCAGTCCAGATTCGGGCGCGGGTCCGTATGAGCTGGCAGCTCCCTCGTTCGTGCTCCACGTGGTATTCCACCCATTGGATCTGTCCGTCCCATATTCATGTATCTCGACATTATAGAGTTCTATTGACTTCTGTCGTCTTCAAGAGTATGGTAAGATGCTACATGATGTATCGCACTACGTCTCTTAGGTAACCCACAAATCCTTTAATCCTTGAATCCTTGAACTGCTGAATTTCTACAGCATATAACGGCAAAAACTCGAACTCTTAAGCACCTAAACAGTAAAACCCTAAACCTGCAAATCCTAGACCCTGGTGAAGGGAAAGTCCGAGGGAACGCAGACGGGGGAGGAAGCAGGACACAGAGAGGGACGGCAGACGGAACCAACCCCTAAACCAAAGTAACACGCAGCATCACCCAGCCACGGAGCCGCGTCTCAAAGACCAAGTCGACGATGTAGACCTGCGCTCAGGACGGGTGCAAGAAAAAAGGAGTCTAGCAACGGGGGTGAGGACAGAACGCAGGGACCGGGGGGCGCAGATAGTACGGCAAACATCTCGGATGGAGAAACAACAAGAAGCCAGTCACGGGGGGTGGGAAGGCCAACGAACTTCTACTTACACCAGGCAACGCGAAGCCTTGAACTCACCCTATAATCCGGACGGCGCGGACTCATGCGGTATTCACCCTGCGACACCGCGCGATGCATAATCATGCGGCGATCACCTTCGTAACACCGGACAGCACGGATTGATACCGTGACACCAGGGACCAGCCGTTAATTTAATAACATATACACACACTAGAATTCCCACGCTAAAGAATCGATACGCATTGCACTCGTGTAGTCGAATATCAACAACATGTACCCGGAAAGCACAATACCCCTTAATTAGGAATATAGTGTAAACCATCATACGAAGTCCCTTATAAGTTAAGGCATGTTCTTTAATTAAGGGGTATTGGGCTCTCTGGGTAATTACACTGTCTAGTTTCTTTATCATTCCTTTTGAACAATACTGTAACGTCCTACCTGGTGCTCGCTCCACCTGCCGTGGCACGTGACCAGGCGTGCCAGTCGCGAGACCCGTCCTCCCACCAGCGGTTCTCACGAGTGACCTGGTCTATGTCTATGCGCGATCTAGGACACCTCCATACAATATTGGTTGGAGAAATCAATCGCGGTGCAAAAAAGAACATATTTTGTACTACAGAGAGCATTCTGTTACACCGGCGACGCCAAATAGAACACCCTGAAATATAGAAGAACCTGTAACACCGGGCGGCGCGAAATAGAACACTCTGCAGCACCGGGCAGGGCGACATAGAACACCATGTCACACCGGCCGACGCGACCTTTGACACCCTGTAACACGGGGCGACGCGGGCGACGCAAAACCGACCACACTGTAACACCGGGCGACGCGACAGATAACACTCCTTACCACCGGGCGACGCGACAGACAGCATTCCGCTACACCGGGCGGAATGACATAGAACACCTTGTGACACCGGGCCACGCGGCAGATGACACATTGCATCACCGGTCCACGCGACAGATGACACTCTGCATCACCGGGCGACACGAGCGAGAGCATTCCGTTACACCGGGAGACGCGAAAGCGAACAGCCCGTAACACCGGGCGACGCGAAAGCGACCACCCTGTAACACCAGGCGACGCGACAGACAACACCCCGTAACACCGGACGATAGTTGGCAGGTACGACAGCTACAAGGGTCGGTCAGGTGGATAGTAGCCCTATTCCTATTGAAGGATAGGCACCGTTGCGGTGGCATGAACGCCGGTTCTGCAAGTCCCACGACCTGCAGAGGGGCCTCAGGCTCTTGCCTAATGCAGAATTCACAACGAAGCCGTTGAAATGATGTGAGAAGCTAATTATGTCTGGACGCCTTCATTTTTCAGAATTTCTTAATAATCTAGTCTAGAGTTTCAAAATTTTTGAAATACAAGGATGCAGAGAAGGCAACAGATTTACATCACGGGCCTCATAGAGCCCACGGGATCCCCTTGGAAATCAGCACAAACTCAAATTAAGGCCTCAAAGAGCCGGGTGGACTTGCGGTATCGGCGCCCCCAAAAGGCTTTCGGTTTTTATTTTTTTTCGGAATTTTTGTATTTTCCAAATCAAAAAAAAAATTCTCAAAGTCTAAAAGTTCTTTAAAAACAAAGCCTCAGAGAGGTAGACGGGCCCCAGGATTTTTGAGTTTCCAAAAATTCAAAAAAAATAGACAAAGTCGAAAATTGAAGCCACAGGAAGATTTGATTAGTAGAACTGTTAAGATTCTTAAGATTTTTAAACTATTAAAAAAACTGAAAATTCTAAAAAAGCTGAAAAAAACCTCAGAGAGCCGCAGAGGGACCCCAGGATTTTTAAAAACAAAAACCAAAAATTTTAAAGATTTAAAATTCGAAAAATGGCACCAGGAAGCGTGGCTTTGTGGAATTTCAAGAATCTTTGGGATTCAAAGTTAAAAAAAAGCTGAACATTTTAAAACTTCAAAAAAATGAAGGCCGCAAGGAGACCATTTTTAGATTTTTAAAAATTTTTGCGGATCACCAAAAAATTCTAAAAATGTAAAAATACAGGCGCACCCAGAAGGCATTCATTTTTTGGAGTTTTTGAACTTTTTGGGAATTTTACAATTTTAAGAAAGCCGAAAATTCCAAAATATATATAATGAAGGCGTCAAATAACAACAAACAGACACATCACATGATACATAAAGGTTTCTCCTACATATATATATATATATGTACACATAAATACATAAATATATGTATTTCTCTGTGCATAGTTCATGTTTAGTCTATGCATATGTATATATATATATACATATATATATACACACACCTATCGCTTACATACATGTACGATGCACACACACACACACAAACCAACATACCACAACGCGTAGCCGGATCCCCTACACCATAAAACCCAAAACCCAAAACCCTGAACCCTAAACCCTAAAGCCTAAACCCTGAACCCACCCTAAACCCTAAACCCTAAACCCTGATCCCTAAACCCTAAATCCCAAAGCCGGATCCATGATAGCCAGGAGCTGCGACCAGGGGAGGGCCAAGGAGGTTTCGGCTTGCACCTGCCGCAGGGTTAGTCATGTAGGGGCCTTAATCACTAGAATAGGTAGGATAGGGTTCCTTTTAAAGGGTTTAGGGTTTAGGGCTAGTCAATAGAATCGCGTGTGAGGGTTTTAGGGTTTGGGGTTCAGGGTTTAGAGTTTAGGGTTTAGGGTTTCGGGTTTGGTTTAGGGGCCTTAATCATTAGAATGGGGTTCCCTTTAAAGGGGTTTAGACGGGGCTACTATGAATGTAGGGGCCGTAGTAATTGGAATAGGCTGTTGGGGGGCTCCTTAGTGTAAATATGGTATGATTTACCCAAAACCCCATTCTACTTGTTACGGCCCCTTTATTAAACCCTAAACCCTAAACCTTGAACATCTCTAAACCCTACACCCTGAGCCCTAAACCCTAAACCCTGAACCCTAAACCTACACCCTAAACCCTGAGCCCTAAACCCTAAACATCCCTACACCCCAAAGCCAGAACCCTACTGAACCCTGATTCTCCCTAAACTAAAACCAAGAGCAGGAGTTTGGTTTATGGTTTAGGGTTTAGGGTTTCCCTGAACTAAGACCAAGAGCAGGAGTTTCCATCAACATACACAGCAACGTCCAGTGGCTTGTTTCGATTTGAGTCCAGATCTAGAGGAAACCGTGGTCTCTCCATTCACGTCTAAAGCAATCAAGCTTAAAGATACTTGTATATAGCCCGGAAGCACTCAGCGTTCCAATCCCGGCAATTCAGAAAACGTGCGATACATCATCATCATCATCATCAGCATCAGCAACGAGAGTCCGCAGAGCATCAATTGAATTATCTTTGACTTGTTGCTGCTGGCCTGCTTCCTGTACTGTGAGGCTTGAGAGTACCCCAGCACTCAGCGTTGCAATCCTTCGGGCACATAACATTCCTAAACCCTAAACCCTAAACCCTAAAGCCTTGGCAAACCACCGACACGTGTACTGACAGCTTCCAGGACTCCAGGGATCTCGCTGCCTGCAGGCACGTCCTGCACTCAGGGTTTAGGGTTTAGGGTTTAGGGTTTAGGGTATGCAGGACAGAGACAAGACCGTCACCCGGCGCAGGGCAAAGGAGCTTCACGTCGGCGTGCACCCTACACACGGACCACACCAGTGCCAAGTGGCGGTGCCAAGATACTTTGGCCCAAGCACTACCCACATGCATTCATGACCCGCATGTGAAGCGCCCCTAAACCCTAAACCCTAAACCCTAAACCCTAAACCCTAAACCTTAAACCCTCCGTCAGCAGACGAAGGTAAGGCCCCATTTTTGGTCTGCCGAAGCTGCCTCAGAGACCCCAAAAGCCCTTGATTACGGAATACACCTTTAATCTTAATCTCTCCATCATTTATGAGGCAATATGGGAAGTTCTCTACAATCCGGTCCCTTTCTAGGAACCAGGCGGCACGCCTACAAGAAGGACCCTAAAAGGGACCCTAATTCAGAAGTACCCAAATTCCAGAATTAAAACCCTAAAGGCCCTAAACCCTAAACTCTAAACTCCAAACCCTACAGGCCCTAAAGGCCCTAAAGGCCCTAAAGGCCCTAAACCCTAAACTCTAACCCCTAAACAGTCTTGGAGTCTCTGGCATCCTGAACCCAAAATCCTCGATGAAAGGGTACTTAAGACGACCCCCGAACCCTTCAGGAAGACTTCAAGTTAGGGTTTAGGGTTTAGGGTTTAGGGCGTTACCAGAACCCTAAACCTCTCTATACCAAGGTACTTCAGAAGGACCTTAAAGGAACCCTTACACTTTCTAGAATCGATCATAAGGAGTCCTCCACCACGAGCCTCCCCTAAACCCTCGATCCCGAACCCTAAACCCCAAAGCCTAAATCCCAAAACGGTTTAGGGTTTAGGGTTTAGGGTTTAGGGTTTAGGGTTTAGGGACCTAGAACCCAAAGCCCTAGACCCACAAACCTAGAACCCTCAACCCCAAACCCTAGACCTAGAACTCAAAACCCTAGAACCCTCAACCCCAAACCCTAGACCTAGAATTCAAAACCCTAGAACCCTCAACCCCAAACCCTAGACCTGGAACTCAAAACCCTAGAACCCTCAACCCCCAAACCCTAGACCCCCAAACCCCAAAGCCTAAACCCCAAACCCTAAACCCTAAAGCCGAAACCCCAAAGCCCAAACCCTAGACCTAAAACCCAAAACCCTACAACCCTAAACCCCGAACCCTAAACCCTAAACCCTAAACCCCAAACCCTACAACCCTAAATCCCGAACCCTAAACCCCCGAACCCCAAAGCCTAAACCCCAAACC
>CAJNDV010036014.1:13180-24018 GCA_905221635.1 Symbiodinium sp. CCMP2456
TTATTAAGGCCCCTATATTACTGCTAGGGGCAAAGGTAAAAATAATGATCTGGGAAGCTGCCTGGTGGATGGACGGCCGCTCGAGATAGACCTAACTGGGCCAGGTCTCGGATGTAGGGCTTCAATGGTTCCTTTAAGGGGATCACTTATGGGTTCCCTTAAGGGTTGCTTCGAAGGTCCTTTTAAGGGATCACTAACGCGTTCCTTTAAGGGCTCCAGTGGTTCCTTTAAAACGGGATCAATTACGAGTTCCTCTAAGGGTTGCTTCGAAGGTTTCCTTGAAGGGTTCCTCACTTACAGGTTCCTTTAAGGGTTCCTTCAAGGGTCCCTCACCTACAGGTTCCCTTAAGGCTTGCTTCAAAGGGTTGCTTCAAGGGTTGCTTTTTGCGGTCTCTTAACAGATCCTCTAACCATTCCTTGCCCCTAAACACTGAGCCCTAACCCCTTTACAGCGGTCTTTTAGGGCTTCTAAGTGCGGGGTTGAGGGTGCCGGAAGAGACTCCACAAAACCCATCCATGAAGGGGGCCTTCAACTTCAACGCGGGTTTAGAGTTTAGGGGTTTAGGGTTTAGGCTTTCGGGGTTAAGGGGTTTAGGGTTTAGGGGTTAGGGTTTGAGGGTTTAAGGTTCAGGGTTTAGGGTTTAGCTCGTAGCGTTTGTAGGAGCCTCAATGAAGGAATATGCGTTGACGGATGCTGTAAGTAATGCATAGGGATTCTCGGTAAGAGCTTCATGAATATGCAGGATCCCTATACTACTTGGAGGCCCAGGGGACTTAGTAAGCAGGTTATAAGTAGAGTTAGAAGTACCCTAAATGGAGTTACACCAGTTACAACCCTACTCTAAGTAAGGACTCAGGGTTTCGGGTTTAACAGCAGCTCCGTTGGGTCTAAGTTCAGGCGCAATGCTTTGTGAGGGACTCCTGGGCTCACTTACATATTAAGCGGTTTAGGGTTTAGGGTTTAGGGTTTAGGGTTTATAGGGGCAGCAGGGTTTCCGGTTTAGGGTCGGTTTAGGGTTTGGGGGTTTAGGGGTTTAGGGTTCAGGTTTAGGGTATGACCCTATCCCCTAAACCTCCAAGGACTCCTAGTTTAAGGCTGCTGGGTTCAAAGACTATACTCTATGAGGCTTTTGGGCTATGTTCAGCCCTATAGGGTAAAGGTAGCAGAATAATATTCGCATCCTCACAAAACACACAAGTTCAAGCCCATGAGCCCGTAATTAGAACCCGGGTCGGTCCTAACCTACGGTTGATGCTATAAATCCTGCATTTGCATTACCCATAATAAGGAATATGCCGTAATTCCCATAGTTCGGGGTCCTTATAAGGTAGTGCAGGATTTATATCATCAACAGTGGGTTCGTCAGTAGCCCTTTTACAATCGGGGTCCACCTTTTCTGCCTCGTATGCAGGCTCAACAAGGAGATCCCAAATAGAAAGCTCAAAACCGTACTGCTGGGGAACCTAGTAAAGAAGCCTACACTACATAATGTAGGGACCTTAACAATTGGAATAAGGTTTGGAGCGCATTTATAGTATGACTATAATAGGGAACCCTACCGGAGAAAATTTGACATATAGGGGCCTTATTAGTCAGAATAGGGTTTGGGGGTATATTATACTATAATTATAATTAGGATCCCTCCAAAACCCTAGTCTAATCATTAAGGCCCCTACATTAATTATTTAGGCCCCTACCCCGAAGGCTCAAAATGCCCAAAAGCCTTACATGGTATGGTCTTTGGGCCGTAAAGCCTCAAAATTTGAGTCCTTAGAGGCTTAAGGCAAAAAAAAAACCTGAAACAAGGAACCCCAAAATAGTATTGGAAATTATTTTGGCCCGTACATGGTTTAGACCCCTACATTAAATGAAGACCTTTGGGCTTCGAAAGCCCGACGGACCTCCAGACGTCTCCTCGGTGCCAGCCGCGCGTGCACGTCCGCTGCAGCTGCTATGAGGAGTCCGAGAACCTCGCAAAGAGGCTTAGGGTTTTTAGAGGCTTAGAGGCTTAGGGTTTTTAGGGGATTAGGGTTTAGGGGTTTAGGGTTTTAGGGTTTAGAGTTTAGGGCTTTGAGTTTTAAGGTTTAGGGCTGAAAACGACGGCTCACAACTAGGGCAGCAGTTACATTCCCGACCGAAATACCTCTCATTTCTTGGTGTAGCTACCCATGCACCGGATTGAAGCACTTCCGTGCGGGCTCTGGCCTCTGTTGAACAGAACAGCCATAAAAGTTGCAGGTTGGATTACAAGATAGGTGGATGGGTCCCCAAGAGCCAAAACTTCGAATCCCCTCTTCGGGAGAGATTCTTCAAGCTTGTGAACAGCTATTCACAAAATCCTCAGGGTAATGCAGGGGGGCGCTGGCTAATTGAGCTAGAGTTGAACGGTTTCATATGCTACATGCACAGTTACATAAGGAACCATAGTAATAACTTGAGGGTGCCATCGTTCTAAGGGCAGGACGTGTCGCCGCCCGGACACTACCGACGAATGTAGCGGCCGCATGCCATCGTCAGCCACTGCATTGACCTGGATTTTATTGTGAGGTTTAGGGATGTGTCTTTGCACGGCTCTCTGGTTCCACGGTAAGCCCTAGGGGTTTAGGGCTTATGTAGGGTTTAGGGCCGTAGGGCCCTAAACCCTAACCATTGCATTCACCCTGTATAGCTCGCCCAAGACTTTGCAATCCGAATTGCAGGGTATGCAGTAGTCGGTGGTCAGAGTGTAGCTGGACGCTCCCATCAATCGAGAATACCAGCATCGCTGTCGTTCTTGGCTTTAGTTCCTCACCCGAAACGCCTCTGAAATTGGAAGAAGCCAAGAAAGTCGTACGACCGGTCGAAGCCATAAAGCCGCATATCTGACAGCCCTAACCTAAACTGTCAACATCGAAAACTTCAAAGTAGAAGCCAGACAACTTTTTGGGCTCATTGTAAACGTGAGCCCTTAAACCCACAACCGCAAGACAATCAACGTCCTGAGCCGTGAAAAACATCTGCTGAGGGCTAGTGACATCTGCCAGGGCTCTCAGAAGAGCGCGTGCCTCTGCTGCAGGGAGTCACTGGAACTGGTTATAAGTAAAGTTATAAGTACCCTAAATGGAGTTACCCCAGCTATAACCCTACTTCTAACCGAGTTACTAAGTCCCCTGGGCCTCTAAGTAAGATTTCGGAGATCAGGGCTTCAAGGCTTTTAAATTAGGGCTTTGGGGTTGAGGGTTTAGTGTTTTAGCTGAAAACACTCATTTCAAGCCTGTTGGCACGATGGGGTCCATGTAACCATGTAGGCTATACATTGGGCTGCAATTTTATGCATCCCTTTAAGCCAAACTATATGCTACATAGGTGCGGTAAGGAACCTGTCGAGGATTTGAGCAACAAAAAGTGACGAACCTGGGAGACTAGCATCACTAGAAGAAGGAATCGTAAGATGAAGTATTCATCTTCCAAAACCCACTAATTCAGGAACATACCTTCAGTTGTGGTAGGGTCCCTAACTTGACTTGGTGGTATCCTCCTGAGATTTAGGGGTCTTTCGAAGATCTGCGGTACTATACGGGCCTTAATAATTAGAATAGGGTTTCGGGGTCCTTTGAGGTAAAATTATACTAGGGAACCCCCAAACTAGTGTTGGTAATTATTTAAGCGATTCCAACTATAAAGTCCGCCAATAGAGAAGCCTAGTATAGATCCCTTTTAGAACCCGTTAAGGATCCCTTTAAAGGAACCCATAACCCTAAACCCTAAACCCTAAACCCCTATTCTTATTATCTGGGGGTTTCCGAAAATAGGGGACCCTAATATAGCACCCTAAAAAAAAGGACCCCTATTATAAGGACCCCCAAATAAGGTACCCCTAATTTTCGGAAACTCCTTAAACCCTAAACCCTAAACCCCAAACCCCTGTTCTTACTATCTAGGCCCCTACATTACGGACCTGAGTGCCAGGGTCCACTTGGAGGTCCAGGGGACTTAGTAAGTAGGTTATAAGTAGAGTTATAAGTACCCTAAATGGAGTTACCCTAATTATAACCTTACTTATAACCGACTTACTAAGTCCCCTGGGCCTCTAAGCAAGGTTCAGGAATCGAGGTTTCGGGCTTCTCTGGGCGGGATTTCAGGCGTTTCAGGTTCTAGTGGGGCTTTGGGCTTAGGGTTTAGGGTTTCGGGTTTCGGGTTTAGGAGTTAGGGTTTTGGGTTTAAAAGGTTAGGGTTTAGGGTGTAGGGGGACCCTTGAGGATATAGACCCTCTCAATAATAACGGTCCTTGTAAGAGAGCTGTAAGATGGATCCTCTTTAAGGAGTCTCCCTTATACTACCGAGCAAGGTTCAGGGCTGTCAGTTTGACTTTGCCTTTTATGGTTTGGGGCTGCTGGTTTAGGGATTTGGTCAAGTTTTCATTTGGGGGTCTGAGGTGTAGCCCGAACATTGAGACGAGGGGTTTTGTGATCCCAGTCTCCAAGAACATAGAACATAAAATCAAAGGGGCCTGAGCATTAGAATTTTGTTTTCGGGGTAGGTTGCGGTATAGCTAAGAGGAATTGAATACCACTAGTCTTTTGGGTTTCTACGTTATCCCGAACATTGGGACGGGGGCTTTTTGTGATCCTGGGTGTCCTGGATATTGCAGCAACACAGCTCTAGAGTGTCCATCCTGTAGCTATCCTCCAAGAAAGCCCTGTTGGGCAACCGAATGAGCCCGACTTCACATTGGGTTTCGGGATTAGGGTTTAGGCGATGCGTAGTGAAGTTATGCATGCAGACATGAATGTACTTATGTACAGAAGCTCCAAGCTGCCACACCCGGTGCAGCTGCAAAGTGGAGGGCTGTGCGACCTGGCTGTCAGCACAAAGGGGTTCAGGGCTTTGGGTTCAGGGTTTAGGGTTTAGGGTTTAGGGCCCTGTAGTGCTTCAGCTGCACAGCCCTAAACCTCAAACCGTTCCGACGCTACTGTAAGGGCCTTCATAATTAGAATAAGGGTTTTGGGGGTTCCTTTGATAATCAGAGTAGAATATACCCCAAGCCCTATTCTGATTATTCAGGCCCGTCTATTAGACCTTAAACCCAAAGTCTCTACTCTCTATAGCGCCCTGAACCGATACTACACGGCCAAAAGAGCCCTCACAGAACCCCTAGGGTTTAGGGTTTAGGGTTTAGGGTTTACACTCTTGGCAAACTCCCATGGAAGACTTAGGAAGCCCTGCAGCCGGAACCCCTGCGGGTAGAATGGTTGAAGGTTGAGGGCTTGGGGTTCAAGGTTTCTTCTGTGGTGATCCATCGAGCTACTGAAAAGATACCCATGTGCTTCAAGGGGATGTTGACTTCCCCCAGTGCCTGATAAAAAAAAACATCATGTGAGATGCCAGGTGGTGGGATGAGACAGAAACCATAATGTAGATCGGTGAGGAAATGGGTAGTTCTCCAAATTAGGGTCCCTTTTTAAGCCACCCACATAGTACGGCAGCCTGATAAACAGGAACCTCAAAGGGACCCTAATTTAGAAAACTACCCATATGGGAAAGGGGGTGATAATCTAACAAACCCGAGTTAACCAACCCTACCAGGCTCAGGTTTGGGCTTCGACAAAAAGGCCTACAGCAAAATGAAAGAGAAACTCCGACAGTTGCCAGCCCAACTGCGGAAATGCCCTTGGCAGAGTCGCACGATCCTTACCCAAAATCTTGCAATGTCCTTTAATTCAGGAACATACCTGACATTGCATCATCTGGAGCATCCTACTCAAACCTAAGGTATACCTGACATTGCATCATCTGGAGCATCCTACTCAAACTTAAGGTATATATTCCTTGATTAAAAGATGTTCGAAGGGTGAGCGCGGACCCCAGCACCCTGAGTTCCAATTCCTAGAACCCTACACCCTAAACCCCTAAACCCTAAACCCCAAACCCTAAACCCCTTAACCCTAGACCCCAAACCCTGAACCCCTAAATCCCAAACCCCTAAACCCCTAAACCCCAAACCCCTAAACCCTAAACCCCTAGACCCCTAAACCCTAAAACCTAAACCCTCTAGAAGATCAAGTCAAAGCCTTACCCGCCCTTTTCCAGACTCCTAGATGTTCCGACATCCGTTCGTCAAGGAATAGCGGGGTCCCTTAATAAGGGATGCATGATTCTACACTTGGAGGGTCGGGAGACTTAGTAAGTAGGTAATAAGTAGACTTATACATCCTAGAAGGGGCCCTAATTGGGGTTATAGCACTCATAAGTCTATAAAATAAGCATTTACTAGGTCCCCCGACCCTCCAAGTAGGTTTGTGAGGGTTTAAGGGGTTTAGGGTAGCCAGATCCTCCAAGACGTCCCGGAGCTAAGACGCACCTTAGTCTACCCAAAGCCTACCTTTTTGAACGTTCTGTATGAGGTTTAGGGCTTCGGGTTTAGGGGTTTCGGGTTTAGGGGTTTAGGGTGTAGGGTTCAGGGCAGAAAAACCTAAACCTTTTTTCACAATGAGACCAGCACCACTGTTGAGAAAAAAACACCAAACCGAGTATGAAAGAAAGGTACTCTACAACCAACCCTAAGGCTCTAAGGACTCTTATTTTAGGGCTTTTGGGGTTTAGGGTTTAGGGTTTAGGGACCAAAGACCATACTATAAAATCTGGGTCCCTGCCTTCTCGGTCCCTCAGATCTTTTGCTGCGCCCCGCGCCAACAGAATCTGCGGAGAACGCTGGGATCGCGAATATACTACCTTAAGAACCCAAAACCTACTTTTTTGTAGGGTCCCTATAAATCCCCCAGAGGGTCCGAGTACCCAAATAGTAAGGTTTTAGGTCCCAAAATCCATACTCCGAATGGTTTTTGGACCGTGAAACCCTACTATTTGGGTACTTGGACCCTTAGGGTCCCATATTAGTAAGGGTATATAGCAAGAACCTGCAAAAAAGTGGGTTTGGGGTTCTTAAGCTAGATGGGTACATGGATCCTCAGGGTTACCACCCAAAGGCTCTACGGACTCGTATTTTGAGGCTTCTGGGCACAAAGACCATACTATATATAAGGCTTTTGGGCCATTTGGGCCGTAGGGTTAGGGCTCAACCCTTGCCCTCAAAGGACTCATATTGTAAGGCTTTTGGGCCCAAAGACCCTATTAGATGAGGCTTTTGGGCTATTTTGATGCCAAAGGGCCACACCCAGATCTTCAAGTAAGATCCTTTACGTGCGCCTCTAAAGGATCCTGTGCTAAGCTGTTCAGTAGCCAACTGGGGAAGAAGTATAGACTTTTTTGGGGTTTACGGTTTCGGGTTTCGGGTTTCGGGTTTAGGGGTTTAGGGTTTAGGCTTGGGTTAGTTGTGTCATGTTAGGAACCAATACCCAAAAAGGATACTACTGAACATCCTAGTGCAATGGGGTGTTTACGCTTTCAAGGACCCGTCTGTAAGGGCTTTATGGGACGAGTATCAGATGCTCTTAAGGATTAGGGTTTAGGATAAGATGTTCTGGCGGGCACCAGAGAATAGGAGATAACTCCAGGTACCATCTATCGGAGGGGCTCCTATATGGTACAGGCAACTAGACCCATAGTGAACATGCGAGGTGGTGTAGCTCCAACCTTGTCACTCTCAGTATACGGTCCTGAGTAACTAGAATGTCTTTCGGATGGGAAATTTTCGAGTAAAGCCGTAAAATTACAAGTAGATTATAAAGAGCAGAGCAACTCTAAGTAATTAATCCGACCTCGACAATATGCTGAGGATTTCATACCGGCTGCTTGTAACACATTTGGCTTGCGGCCGACTCCCGGATACGTTAGATGAATCCCCCTTTCTTTTGCAACGCGTGTGGGGTCTCGGGTTCAGCTTGGGTAGAGGGTTCAGGGCTGAAAGGCAAGCTTGATGGGCAAGCTGGGTGTTTGCTCGATGAGTTTTGGTGGCTTCTGTCGTGGTGTCTCGGGTTAGGTTGTATTTGGGGAATGGAGCGTTTAGGACGTCCTCACAGAAATCGCCTCAACCCTCTCCGGGCTTTCAAGTTCGGACTTCCCAGACCCTCCAAAAGTCCTTAATTTGATGTTCAATCATCTTCGGGATTCGGATTACTACCTAAGGTTAAGGCATGTGACTTATACCCAGATCTGCAACCATCCTTAATTCCCTTAAACCTGTTCGAACCTAAGGTATATTCCTGAACGAGAAGTCAAGGGACATATCAGAAGATCTCCATGCGGTTGATGATGTAAATGCTGCATTACCCCCACAATGTAAGGAATATACCATAATTCCAATAGTGGGTCTTTGAGGTAACGCAGGATTTATATCATCAGCAGTATGATGGACATCGCACATCCTCAACTCCCGACCCTCATGTACAGTAGAAGAGCTGGCAGGTTACGCGAACCCTTTTCAAAGAACTATTCGCTCCTTAAGGGGGCCTTATAAATTAGAACAGGGTTTTGGGGGTATATTACTCTATAATTATAATAAGGAACCCCCCAAAATTGTATAGGTAGTTATTTGCGCCCCTATATTATAAGCTTTTATGGCTAAGGGGTCGCCTGCACTTGCTCCGCATCTCCGGCTGCGGCGGCCGCGTGCAGCGCCGGTGGCGATGTGGCGGAAGCCCCGCTTCCCATCGTCGTTGATGCATCTAGAATCCAAAGCGTCCTATATACCTCCCTCATTCATAATACCCAGCGGGTCCATATATAGTACCACTATGGAATTCTGTCCCTAAAACCTTGGTAAGGATGGTCTTTTGGGACCTAATTCCATAATGGTACTATATGTGGAGCCTCTGGGGAAGGCTTCCTTCAAAGGCTCGTTGAAAAGGATGCAACTGCTGTCGCTTTGAAGGTGGGTTGAGGCTAAGGGCTTCGGGATGAAGGTGTAGAGTCTTTAAGCAGTGAGGGTTCGGGGGGTTTAGGGTTCAGGGTTTAGGGCCAAGTGCATCTCAAGGGTGGTTGCCAAAGACGAGTGTCACCTCCATGGTGCTTCGAAACTTCTGCTCTGTACAGGGGTGCTTCCAAGCCAGACGACCGCGTCCAAGACTTCCCTTAGCATAAAAATTGCCATCAAAATTGCCCCAAAGCCTTATATACTTATAGAATAGGGTCTTTGGGCCCAAAAGCCTTAGACTATGAGCACCCTAAACCCAAGCCCTAAACCCTAAAGCCTTAGACTAGGAGTCCTTTGAGGGTAAGGGATGGGTTTGAAGGCTCTTTCCTCGGAACCCACGCACCTATTCAGTGGGCTACTCTTCCTCGAAAGCTTACCCTAAGGCTCCATGTGCCCAAACTCTATAATATATATATATATATATTATATACACAGGCATTCAAGTAGTCCCTGGACAGGTACTTTAAGGCCACAGTCTATACCCTATATACGGTTTGGGCACATGGACCCTGAGGGTTCGAACACTGTAGAGGAACCCTGTAAGGCCCAAGTATGTATGTATGTATGTATGTTTGTATGCATGTATGTATATATGTATGTATATATATATATATACTATATTTAGGTACACGAAGGAGGCCGGCTGTAGAATAAGAGTCCTCGTAAGCATTATTACAGAGCAAGACAAAACGATATCAACATCCTGATGTCCCTTGCGCAAATCTCTACCTATAGGCAACGTATACCAACGTACTCAATCCCTGTTTCGGAAGTCTTATGTTCGTGACTCACATACGCAGTCTTCTGCCTTAAACTCCGCAAACAACGATTTGCACTGGTATGGGCCAGATACTTTCTTGAATCGTGATAGCCCTTCCTAATATAGAAGCCGCTCTTATAAGTTCTAGCACGGAAACACTACATTCTACTACTGCATATAGGTACTTACGACTCTTTGGGGAGGGTTTCGGGTTAACGGTTGACAGGATCCCTACCCTCATTATTCCGACTGAGCATTGACTGACCAAGGGTCCACACATGGCCTTAGGGTATTGACCAGTTTTTGGCGCCAACCATGCGCACTACGGCAGGCAATGCATAATGCACCTGGAGCGTGGATCGGCGACCCCAGCGAATGCGGCGAGGGATCTGAAGCAAATGCGAAGAAACGTAAGCGTCAGCTCAAGGTTGCCTGGCGTATCATCCCAGGAGATTTCCTGCAGCCAATTTGCAGCCGTTTCGGACAGCAACAGGTTACCAGCTCGCTGCGCCTCCATGGAAACAGCGCAGAGCAGCGATGCCAAGCAAAGCCACCGCTGCATTCACTCAGCAGTTTGAGGCACTCCTTGTCCAAGTCCTCTTTATCGATCATTCCTCGAAATTCCTTGAACCCTCAAGCCAATCAAGACAACGGAACCTAAAGACTCAAACCCTAAACCCTAAACCCGGGATCTCGCAGGAAACCCTACACCAATAAACCCCAATAGTCGGAGCCATAAGTAGCTACGGACACTTACCGATGATCCCAGTGGAACCCTGTAAAGCCCCACGCACACAATCCTGTAAGGTCTAGGGTTTAGGGTTTAGGGTTTAGAAAGTTCGAAATCCAGCAAAACCCGGCAAAGTGTACTTACAAGTCGCCACGATCGCTGCGCTTTTTCAGAAAAAGTGCTTCAGACCCTGCCTCCATAGAAAAGACCTGCAGTGAACCCAGAAAGCTGCTACGATCCCCTTTGCTTTACCTTAAGGGCATGAGGATTATAATGTTCCAACTTTATGGCTACTACTACAGGCTGAATGCTGTATCCCTTAACCCTAAACCCGAAACCCCAACCCTAGTACCCTATCCCAAGGGCCCACACTAGGGGCCCATGAGTTCAGCCTTAGATTAAAGGGACCCTTGGGGTTACAAAGGGGCTTTATGAGACGATACAAGGGGTATGTATATAAGGGTTATATCGTTAAATAGAAGCCCTTTACAGGTGG
>CAJNDV010036017.1:0-15640 GCA_905221635.1 Symbiodinium sp. CCMP2456
GTAGTAGTAGTTAGTAGTAGTAGTTCTTGTAATTGTAATAGTAGCAGATACTCGCAGCAAAAGGCAGCAGTGGCAGAAGCACTAGGTTCGTTCAAACGCTTCGAGACTCGATGAGGGCAGGCTGCAGATGTACATTCGCGACACGCACCACCAGGACTTGAAGCAAAGGCCATTGTCCGACCACCTGGATTTCATGAGCTCTAGGAAAACAAAGCCGAAACGTCTACACTGTCCAGACTGATATTCCCGACTCCCGCTACTACTCCTGCTCTTGCTGCACATACAGCCGGCCTACCCACCTACCTACCTACCTGCCTAGCTGCCTGCCTGACGACTACCGAACTACCTCCACCTTCTATGCTGCCTACTTACTCGCCTGCCTTTTACAGTAGGTCGCGTCGCGGAGCAGAGCGGACAGCAATTCCTGCTGATGACTAATTGGTTCAAGTGCACAGTCGAAGCGCGATTGACGTGGATGCTAGCGCTATCTCTATGCCACAAAGATTGCATTGTTGCCAGCATTGCTTTCGATAGTACTGCTTGTGCGCACGGCTACAGCGAAGCTCATGTCGGTTTCACCGGCTTGCCGTGCAAGCGTTTGATCTACACTATTGCCACTGCTCCTGGAATGAAACTGTGTGCCACAGTGGAAAGGCAACTGTTCCAAGCTGCGGGTGGTAGGGTTTGGGAGCTGCGGTGTTGTGGGCCTTTCAACACTTTTCTGTATTTCTGGGAGGGGCGACTGCGTGCTTCTACGCCCTTACTCAATCCAACACCTCTCTGCTGCCCCAGGACGAGAGCGCTGTCATCACCAGCGCAGTCACATAGAGGATGGAGAAGGTCACGACCTTAGACCCGAAGTGCCCGAAACACAGAACCGCAATGCCGGGGGCTCTTGAATCAGAAGCATCTTATTTAGGAGCAACAGAAATCCCTACAGAGTGTAGAGGCTACATGGTTTTGGGTCCCTTATACTTCTGATCGGAGGAACTGCAGAGTTCGGTGGATTGGGAGGGACTGTGGAACGAAAGATTCTATCTCGCCATGCTCTTGCTATTGACAAGAACCGGAAATGCCTGACTAGGGCTAGGGGGCTTTGTAAAATCGTCTTTACAGTCTTCCATACTTGGCAAGGGCTGACAGCATCTGTGAAGTCTCTTTCACCCAGAATACGGGAGCGTCGCACACGCATCTCTTGCACGACATGTTGGACGAGTTTGGCAGATGACCTGTTAGGTTGAGCAAGGAATTGAAGAAAAGCGCATCATTTTCCTTGCCACTTGCCCAGTACTGAACTGCAGGGATGCACTTCACTGCCTGTCGTATTGGGGGGACAAATAGATGACACTCGGGCCAGGTTGAACGTTGTCAGATTCTTTCAACACCGCGACGGCTGTGCGTGACAACTGTCCATCAAGAACGACTGCTTGCTGAATGGATCAAGGCTGAAACAGACCTCGCCAAGTTCGGTGCCGTCTGCATGCTACTTGTGATAGGTTTAGATGCCGAGCTGCCAATACGGAGCTTGCAAGACACGGATGTGTTGCTATGATGCCGTCAGTGGCAACCCTCTGGGCTCCGCACCCACAGATGAACCCAGCATTTCCGGCCCCTGTGATGACGGTTTAGGACTTACAGCTGGATAGCAGAGCAGTTCTGTCCTTGCTCCTACCACGAGCACGACGAGCGAACGGCGCTACTACTACTGCTGATGCTGCTACTACGACTATGACTACGGCTACGACTACGACGACGACTAGGGGTACTACTGCTACTACTGCTACTGCTACTGCTACGGCTATTGCTACTGCTACTCCGACTATTATTACTACTACTACTACTACTACTACTCCTCCTCCTCCTCCTCCTCCTCCTCCTCCTCCTCCGCCTCCTCCTCCTCCTGCTGCTGCTGCTGCTCATGTTGCCTTTGCTGCTGCTACTTCAACTCCTACCGACCTTTGCGACCCGCATGCAGTTCGAGTGGGTTGGGCAAGGGTCAAGATACAAGGAGTATGATCAGGTTTCTTCAGCCGTTGCATTCGACGCATTCGTGACACTTGCATGCATGAATCCGTGAGCGCTTCTGCCTCCAAACTCCCACATCTGCCAAGCCTTGAATTGTCTAAATATTGCCAAGACCTCGAATTCAAGCATCTCCTAACGGGTCTAACCAGTACACTGCATCCTGCAAACCACAGCCGAAAGTCTCAATTCGCAGACTTCCACCCTCTGTCACTATGTCACTACGACCTCTGCAGATAATTCACAATCCTTCAGCCCCCAACGGACGAAAAGAAAGCCAAATCTTCTCAACGAGTCCAAGCTCCGGTTGTTAGGAGGCATCTAATGCTTGTATAGTGGCGTTCACGACTCGAGTAGGGTTTCGGGGCATGTCCCGTCTGAATCATATTCAGGTCAGGGACCCTTTTTCAGGAATCGTGGTAGTTTTTGCGACCACGAGCTCATTGCCTTGAAAACCTCTACCGATGAGCACGCGGGATATGCCTCACATGTCGCTCTGTCCTCGGGGTCAGCTGTGGCCTCGGTCCATGCCGTTCTGACGTCCACTCAATTTTGGGGGCGGGTGCTCGCGAAGGCTCGTGACAAGCCGGGCCATTGGTAAATCGACTTTCTAGCACGAGACTGAAACGATCGAGTGTAAAGCCTGAAACATGTCTGAAGCGCAAGAGGTTTGGAGCCTCATCGGAACTGTGAGTTCCCCTCGCTGTGAAGCTGCCAGTTCACCCCATCCCCACTGCCAAATAGCCAGCTCTGAAACAACCCTAAACCCTAAACCTTAAACCCCAACCAATCAAGGAGCAAACCATGCCCGCAAACTAGAGTTGGGCTCAGGGATTCCAGCGGTTCAGATAAGGGCTTGGGGGACGATGGAACCCTTATGTCGAACATGACAAACGCCAGGAATACCGTGACAAATGATCCATGCCCTCTGAACTCAACGACCCTAAACTCTAAACCCTAGACCCTGCTGGGGCCCCGGCTCAAATGCATAGCCTCCCCCAAAATTCCCCCCCGCCCCTGGTATCATACCAGCACGCCGCTCAGGGAGGGTAAAAGAGGAACAAGCAACAACTCGGAGCCAAAATGGCACTGGCCGGTCCACAAACTGTCCGGCTTGCAAGCACGGACAACCTTGGCCTTTGCAGAGTTAGGCCCGATCAATGCAGCTGGCCAGCTTAAGAAGCTCGTGTAAGGCAAATCCTCAAATAATAGGATCCTTATTATCAGGACCCCAAAATAAGGTACCCTAATTTTCGGAAACCCCCATATTCCGAAACCCTAAACCCTAAACCCTAAACCCACTACTCTGAAGCCCTTGGATCTCCAAACCACCCTTCAACCCGAAACCAGGTAGGGCACAAGACAACCTTACCGCAAGGAGGCCGTGCACAGACCAGCCTCATCCCTCTTCCCAAACCGGGACGTTTGGTTCAGGGCTTTACATCTCAGCCTTTCAGGTTCGGGCTTTTCTAACCCTAAGCCCTAAACTCTTCAAGTTCAGGCTTTCGCGCTGCCGGCTTTAGGGAATTGGGGCCGGTCCTTCAGATGCCCGATGTTGAGACTTGACCCGGAGTTTCAGCTACAGAACCCCAAGCAGGATTCTTGTTCTAAGGACCTCCCCCTCCGCCAAAAACTGAAACACAACTTTTGTCCTGCCTTTCTCAGCCTTCGGAAACCTGGCCTGCGATACCTGTTTTGTGAATATAGGGCCCTGAATGATTAGAACTGGCTGCGGGGTGCTATGGCATAATCATAACCATAATCAGGAACCCAACGGCCCCTACATTGAATGGCATTGCTGATGATCCCGACCCCTGAATCCGCGCCTCAACTCCCAGCATTAGCCACAGCTACCGGCCCCAAACCCTCAATCCTAAACCCCACTACCCTAAACCTCAAACCCCAAACCCCCAAACCCTCAATCCTAAACCCTAAACCCGAGGCCAGAGGGCCCGGGCATACGGGCCCACCACAAGGTTTGGGTTGCTCGTAGGCCTTGAGGGGCGCGAGTCCGACCTCGCGTGAAGGCTTTACTGATAGGATCGGACTGGTTCTTCTAAGGGTTCTCCTAAGCCCTATAAGCCCTAAACCCTAAGAAGCAGCTGGCAAGGGTTTCGTATCGATCTGCAGTTGAAGCACGTCGAAACTTCTAAAGCCTCGGAGTGAAGCGCTTTACGGTTTTAGCCTCGGGAGGTTTGAGTGCGTCTGTTGTTTTAGCTTCCAGCTGCTCGGACGGAATGTAGGAGCCTTTAAAACGACACGGAAGTTGCTGGCTTGCGTAAATGGAAGTCCAAAACCGGGAACCCCATACTGAAAACTCCAGCCTCCAACTTGAGCTTGGGCTTTGTGATTGTGAATTCGATGTGACTTTTAAATGAGCGGGCTGCCCCATATCATGCTTGCCTGCAGTGTGCCTGCCTACTTTTCGAGGCAGCTCACCAGACTAGAGACCTCTGTTGGGATCTGACTCCGAAGAAGTCTGTGGGGGGAGTGGCTCTCAAGTTTCGGCTTCACAAAAAAAGACCTCTTTTTGCGAGGGGGACGGGCAATCCTTCCTTTAGGAAGGTCCTTTGACCGGTATGCCGCGTACATCGCCTGAGACCGTGGAAGCTCGGCCGCTGGCCGAGGCGTCAGCGGTGCGACCTGTAGCAGACAACGAGGATGCTTGCGGCAGGAAATGGGTAGTTATAAGTAGGCTTATAAGCAGGGTAGCTAGAATTATAACCCACATTGGGGGACTTATAACCCCACTTATAACTACCCATGAACCTCCAAGTACTGTACTTGGAGATGTTGATTCCCGTTCATGGCCCCATAAAAGAGGCCTGACAGAGGTAGAGAAGGCTCAGGCCAGGGTCTTTGAGTAGTTTGGGTTTAGGGTTTAGGGTTTAGGGTTTAGGGTTTAGGGTTTAGGGTTTAGGGTTTAGGGTTTAGGGTTTAGGGTTTAGGGTTTAGGGTTTAGCCATGATCTGCGGAGCAGGAGCCGATGGATCAACAACAGCAAGCACGACGCCACGCCGTTGTGAGGCGTTGAGATTCCCGATCCAACATACAGCAGCTTAACATAGGATATATTATATGATGAAGGTGCATCGAAACTCCCCGAAGCCAACCTGGAAGCACAGAAGCCCGACTCCTCAAGCCAAATTCCCCCCCGTGTAGAGCTTCATTCACGAAAGCACATTTGTATAGAAACCCTTGGACCCCAACCCGAAAAAGACACACAGACACACACAAAAAAACTTAGAGCCCTGAACCCAAGACAGCGTCTGCCGCCTGCGGCACCTGCATCACCTGCGGTGGCCGGAAGTTTGGAGGCGTGGAGGGCACCCGGTGACCTGGGCTTTGCAGGCTTCAAAATTGTCACGCAGGGTTCTCTATGGGGTGTGTCGGATTTAGGGTGTGGGGCTTAGGGCTCGTAGGGTTTAGGGCTGCAAGGGGGGTGTAGGGTGTAGGGTTTAGGGCTTAGGGCTACAGAGGTTCAGATGGGCTTGGGGGTTCAGGAGGGTTTCGGATGAAGGATTGGAGTGTCGCGCTGTTTTGGGGGCCTAGGTGCTTTACGGGGTTTAGGGCATTTTGGGGCTGGGTTTTTTTTGTCCTTCCTGCTCCGACCGGAAAGGTCGGGTATGTTGTAGGGTGTAGGTTTCCGAGGACCTATGACTGAGGGCTGAGGCCTTCACATCGAGTTTCGTAAGCTTGAGGGTTTAGGGTTTGGGGTTTAGGGTTTAGGGTTTAGGGATAGCCGCTTGTCTATGCTTGCATCAGCTTCGACTCACAACCTCATGAAGAGGCTGAAAGTAGCCTGCGGAACGGAGTAGATGGCCTTCTTCAACTTCCGGGGGGGGGCAGGGGCGAGGGGCAGGTACCGAGGTCTCCTGAACCCATGCATTCAAGCCATACAGCCTTCTTGAAGCCTGCCGGCTCAAGCTTGAATATGAATGGACTGATGCCCTCCTGAAGAAACACCCGCGTGGAAGTGGGAAAGATCTAGAAGTCTCTGCCGAAACACGCACTCGCCTACTCACTCACTCTTTTTGGGGCTTAGGGCGGCAACACCCAACAGCACGGCACTCAACATATGCAAGACAACCGAAACCTCAGCAGGTGAAAGGTTAAGACGACCTCTCTCCGCGAGCCGTCAAGACCCCGGGATCCCGGCTACTCCTCGGCCTGACAGCTGTTTAGAGTTTGGGGCTCGAGGTTTGGGGTTTGAAATCCAAGGCTCAAGATTTAGGCTTTGGGGTTTTCGTGGTTGGGGGTTGGTTGGGGGTTGAGGGATCTAGAGCGGTGTCGGGACTCAGGGGTTGTGGCGTGAAACTGGGCAGAGCATTGACCGGTAAGGGTTTCAAAGTTTTGGGCTTTGGTTTCATGAGACTTACAGCCGGGCGATCGTGGCCAGTCGTTCCGAGCAGCTGCACTTCATCTTATCCATGGAAATCGTTGTTGTGCGAAAGACCCCTACTTCCCGAAGGTACAATATACCCCAAAGCGAATTCTGATCCCATAAGTACCTACAATAGACGTACCACGCAGATCAGGTTTTGCCGGCACTCTTTGGACAAGCTCCGACATGCATCCGTTCAAAGGCTTCCTAACACCCCGGTCATTGCCCTGCAACCCCATCACAAACTCCCTACGCCCCAAACCTCTACAATCCTTGGTTTCTGAATTCTCAGTGGGTCCCCAAACCCGTACCTGAAAGAAATGAAGAAAATGCTGGGACAGGGCTTATGACTGTGGGCCATGAAGCACCATATTCGGAGTCTTGGGTTCAGGGTTCGCTACACCCCTGCTTGTCGTCTGGCAGTGTACTAGGGGACCTTCCAGCTGCAAATTTTCTGGTTTAGGGTTTAGGGTTTAGGGTTCCCCAATGCATACGCCCCTTCCTGCGGGGCTGGTCAGGTCTCAAGCATGATTCGATTGTTCGGGCCCAGTGGAGGCGTGGGGTACCGTCGAGTAAATAACAGTCAGAAGTCAACCCTAGAGGGTGACCGAGTCCCTGGCGTGGAGAACGGCGGAGTCACCGCAGGTGTGGTGATACAGCCTCGTCTTGCCAAACTAATATAGGGGCCTCAATTGTTTCAACAGGGTTTTGCGGCACCTTATAGTGAGGATAATGAAGACCCCTGAGGAACAAGATGGGTATGTGCGGGTATATTTCTTCGGGCTTCTGTATAAAAGGCGGGTTTCAAGGCGTCACCCGGCCTGGCTACGAAGGCTTTCTATGCATCTTCGTATAGAGCCCGAGTAATGTAGGGGCCTTAATAATTAGAATAGGGTTTCAGGGGTTCCTTAACGTAATTATAATTAATTATAGTATAATATACCCCAAACCCTATTCCAATTATTAAGGCCCCTATATTATGATATTAGCTTTGGCCTGCTTGCAGGGTATCAACCCGAACACTCTCAACAGCCATTCAGCACGTCGTCTGCATTGAAACCTTCACGAGGCAATGTGAACCCACCTGGCCGTAAGTCCTGCGTAGCGGGGATGCAACATCGAAAGAGGAACAGTGCCAGGGCGATAGACCCGACTTCGCAACAAGAACGAAGCGGCAATACATGTTGCACTTCTCTTTGTGACGATGCTACGGTGTGACATTTTTTGTGAGCCAAGGACCACGGTGAGCCTAAATGAGGCATTGCAGTAAACATGTCACAGACAGGAAAAGCCGCAAATGCTTGTTTAGGGTTTAGGTTTAGGGGTTTAGGGTTTAGGGTTTAGGGTTTAGGGTTTAGGGTGCGGGAATTTGTGGGCCCAGCCGACACGGCCAGCGGAGGAGGCCCGAAGCATTTGCAAAGGTTGCCCTCGGCCAAGGGCTTCTACTTGGAGGTTCATGGGTAGTTATAAGGCTCCTTTTAAGGGATCTATAAGAGGGTTCTCTATAAGGGGTCCTATAAGGAGTCTATAAGGGGTCATATTTGGAGGTTCATGGGTAGTTATAAGCAGGGTTTTAAGTAGGGTAACTATACTTATAACCTCTACTAGGGGACTTCTAACCCCACTTAAAACTACCCAAAAAAAAACCTCCAAGGAGGGCTTTTCACTGAGAGGGTTGATACAACTCATGGCCTTAATTAGGAGATCTAGGCTGCTGTAGAGCTTTGTAAGGCTTTTACGAGTAGGAGGTGTTGGGTTGCTCGATCTCTGTGACATCCTAACCCTAAACCCTAAACCCCAAACCCTAAACCCTAAACCCTAAACCCTACTGGAGCTTGAAGTCGCTTCGCGCGTTGGGTCTTGAATGCAGCTACCCTAAACCCTAAACCCTACCTAAGCCCCTAAACCCTAAACCCTAAACCCTACCTAAACCCCTAATCCCTAAACCCTAAACCCCAAAACCCTAAACCCTAAATCCTTAAACCCTAAACCCTAAACCCCTTTAGGGTTGAGGTTTAAAGGGTTCCTGAACAGGGATACTATAAGGGCTTCATACTATACTTATGATACGGAACCCCCAAAAATAGCATAGGCAACTATTTAGGCCCCTATATTAGACAGACAGGCTGAGAAAAAGACAATGACTCTAACTGTGCCCATGCAGCTCACAGTCCTCAGACCCTGCAGTCCTTCTGACCACCATACAGCCGTACCCCTCGGTTCAGTTCAAAGCCCTACAGGGCCTCGAGCCCCCGAAAGAACGACACGCAGAAACCGCGACACGAACCATGGAGGGCTTGGGCTAGCCGCCCCCTCCCCTCCCCCTCATCGTCTCTCCGGGCACCGGGCCGACAATTCCGGCCGGTCGACCGCGCTCCCCTGGGGGTGCCAGCGGCGGGCCCACGCTGATGATGCAAGGCCTGTGGCTTAGGGCTTACGTAATGGTTTAAAATTTAAGGCTTATAGCGCAATTGCCCTGAAGACGGGATCACATACCAATGTTCAACTGGCGCTTTCCAGTGGTTTGTGGTCTAATTAATTCCTACAACGGCACTGTGACGATCAGCACGACTGCTCTAATCCAAGTCTCGACTCATGAATTAGTACAACACTTGGAGGTTCATGGGTAGTTATAAGTGGGGTTATAAGTCCCCTAATATGGGTCATAATTATAGTTCCCCTACTTATAACCCTACTTATAACTACCCATGAACAGCAAGCTCTTGAGTCACGAAGAAGAAGAGTCGACGATTACACGGCCACTGGCTAAACCAACCATCTTCGGGTCCGCCCTGCTGCATTCCACACGGAGGCTGGTGGCCTGTCAACCGGGATTTAAGTCCTGTCATAACAAGCTTCAATTCGGGTAACCTTCTGGGTCTAACTAACTTACTTGCAGCTTTTTCAGCTGGCACACCGAAAAGAAACCTTTTAAACTACGGTGCATGTCCTTCGGGGTACCTGAAGCTGAGTATGACTCAGAGTCGTCACAATCGTCAAATGAACAGCCCCTGGAGGACCGAACAGAAACTCCAAGGGGAACCGAATCACAACACCAAGAAGGACATCCCTACACCCTGAAGCCCTTCACCGAAAGAGCCTCTGTGGCGTTGCAGAGACCGCGCGCTGCACAGGAAGGAACCTTGTTGTGGTGACCGAGGGTACCTTAGAGGCTTGCATTGACAGGATCCTGAATCACTGGATTTAGGGCTCCGGGTTTAACGTGTGGGAGTGAGGTTTACGCATTGGTGACATATAAAAACAGCATGTATCCGCGCATGTATAAACGACGGAAGGATGAACAGGTACTGAACATGTGATACTTCTGTATATCCCACGTATAGATGTCTTTCTCATAATCCGAAGGAAGGGGTGAGGGAGGAATGGTGGGGTAATGAGGGTTGGGGGTTGTTGTCTTCTGGGATTTGGAGTACACGTCGTGTGAAAAACCTGAAGCTCGGGTCAAGAGGATCTCGGATCAAGACGTTGGGATTCACGGGTCGTAGCTTTGAAGCTTAAAAGGCTTCGAGCTAAGGCGCAGGGCTGCGCAGTTGGACTGAGTTGCTTCGTGGATCACCCAAATCAACACAAGACAACCTCCCCGTCGACTGTGAAACTTGAAAGCAGCGAACGAAGCAAGACCCTGCCACAATTTTGCAGGCTCAGGCTCAAGCATTTGTACATACAGATGTATGCGAGTACATACATATATATATATATATGTATATACACAGATATACTTATTTATATATATATATATACATACATACATGTGCCTGACTGCAGCTTTGCCATATCTTCCACCATAGGCCACAAGCACAGATTGCATGGATTGCAGACCACAGAAGGAACAGCACTGAGTTTCGGGGATCCCTAAACCCTAAACCCTGAACCCTAAACCCTAAACCCTAAATCCTAAATCCTAAACCCTAAACCCTTAATGTAAAGACCCTGATGTGCCTGCACCGGAATGAAGCGCTCCACCTTGCGAGGGACTGGCACCTGAAGGCCAACGGCTGCAGATTTAGAGCCTAGAGCCTGCAGGGTTCCTGTTAAAAGCTTGAAGTAGGGGCCTTCATAATTAGATTTAGGGGTCAGGGTTTAGGGTTTAGGGTTTAGGGTTTAGGGGTCAGGGTTTAGGGTTTAGGGTTCAGGGTTTAGGCGGGTTCCTTATTATAGTTATAGTATAATACACCTCAAACCGTATTCTAATCATTAAGGCCCCGGTAGGAGGGCCACCACCCCCATAGCAACCTGGTCGGGCTGGGGCTTCTTTTCAGACCAAAGCGGCAACGCTCCTTTTGTTTGGGGTTGCGAAGCTGCTGAGACGAAGGGATTTGGGATTGGCTGGAATTTTTATTCGTTTCGGAATCGATGGGGGTTCCTGATCTTGCATATCTCAGCTAGAAATGCCGGGACGAGTCGGGACAGCAAGCGTAAAGACCCAATCGGCTGCAAGGATCCTGAACACCGCGAACACGCATCTGGCAAAACTAGGCCCTTTTGCAACTTGCAAAAAGCAATGATCCAAACTCAGTTGTGAAATCTGATTTCCGAAACCCATCAACCCCCGTCAGCTTAAAACTCCAAAGCTTCGACCCGCCGAACTGTAAACTCGACCTGCGCCGAGGTGCTGCACGAGGGTGCAAAACCCCGGGTGAACCTTGCTAAAACACCAAGCATTGCACCTCGAATGTTGTGCCGGAAACCCTATATCCTAAAACTCCAAACAAGCAAACACACTGTAAGAGAACCCTTGGGCCCCAACACCCCCAAACCCAAAACTCCCCCACCGAAAGAACCCGACTGAGGCTTCTGCCGGCGCAGGGTCCGGCGGCAGAGGCGGACGAGGTCCAGGCCTGGGCTGTTGGGATCGTCGAAAATGGGTTTAGGGTTTAGGGTTTCTTGTTTAAAGTGTAGGGTTTGAGGGTTTAGGGTTTAAGTTTTGTTTAAGTTTAGGGTTTGGGGGTTTAGGGTGTAGGGAGAATTGGGGTTCTCTAAGTGGTTCTACCAGGCTTACCATACGGGCTCGATCAGGGTTGCCAATAAGGGTTCTATAAGGGTTGCCATAAGGGTTCATTACCATAAGGGTTCTCTAAAGGGTGCTAGAAGGGTCACCATACGGGTTCTATGAGGGCTCTATAATGTAGGGCCCCTGACGAGTATACGGTCTTAGGGTAGTAGAGTCATACGTAGTACTCAGGATATATGTGGTGAGTGGTGCTTAGATCTCAAGATAGAGAGGGGCCTGCTTGGTTGGCAGCCAGTTTTTCTGGCATGTTACACCGAAACTTGGCACAGGGCATACGGACATGATATTGACAGGGGACCCTCTTATAGAACCCTACAGTACCTCCCAAAGGGGAACCCATTATAGAACCCGAAAGTACCCTGAAAGGCACCCTCTTACAGTACCCCTTTGATAGAATCCGTGGTAGTTCTGCGGCCACCCAAAGCAACAAAGATTGCCCTTTTTATGAGCTGCACTGCAATACTTCAAACAATCTCGGGAAATCGTGAACAAGTGTCTTGTTCACGGGCACCCTTCTTGCTGCCATTGCTGTAGCACGAAAGAGTTTGGCAGTCTTAACAAGGAACACGATTTTGCTCACCACCCCGGTTCTCCGCCTCTCTTAACCTTAACACCTTAAACCCTAAACCCTAAACCCTAAACCCTAAACCCTAAACCCTAAACACTAAACCCTAAACCCTAAGCCCTAAACCCTAAACCCTAAACCATTAAACCCTAAAACCTTAAACTCCGAGAGCCGCAGACCTTAGCCCAGGACAGAGTCTGCATGGCAGGAGGCGAGGGCCTGAGGAGGGGTCCAGTGCGGCTCGGGCTTGAAGTCGGAGTTGACTTTAGGATTCAGGGTTTAGGGTTTTAGGTTTCAGGGTTTAGGGTTTTAGGTTTCAGGGTTTCAGGGTTTCAGGGTTTAGGGTTTAGGGTTTAGGGTTTAGGGTTTAGGGTTTAGGGTTTAGGGTGGAGGGTTTAGGGTTTAGGGTTTAGGAGGATTCAACCCTGAACCCTCTAAAACCTGAGCTGATTTAGGATCTAACCCTAGACCTTGCCTTAGACCATCTAAGACTTGAACTGGAGTCTTGGGATGCTTCAGGCTTTAGGGTTTACGGGCTATCAAACCCTACCCCTTAAGCTTAAACCTTGAATCCTAAACCCTAATCGACCTGCCAACGCAACTCTGGTGTTAAACAGATAAGACGACTCTCTGACATCTCATCCGCATGGCCCATGTGTCCTTGAGTGATACGACTTACGATTCCATTCAGCTAGTAGGCAGGGCTTCAGACATATTCTGTATAAAGCACTTCTCTCAACTGCCAGAAGTTTATGCCCAGATCTTGCTTGGGTTGGTCACCTGACAGACTAGTTCACAAGTGACTGAATAGATGCTTATGGTGGTTCTTTCGCGAAACCGGTGCCGACCTCAAGAGAGAGGTTGATCGAATCCGAACACATTTTGCGCACGGTCGATTCTTTATAGTCGGACTTCAGAGCAACATATACAGATATATATATATATATATATATGTATATATATATATGTATATATACATATTCAATTGTCAATATTCAATACGGGCTCTGACACACCGTTGGCTTCACACATCGCGCACCCACTCACTCCCACATCACAAGCCGAACGCAGAACAACAAGAAACCGTCTTTTCGTGTTCTTCCAGAACTCCATCCATCTATCGATCTACTTATCTGTACATACATACATACATACATACATACATACATACATACAGACAGACAGACAGACAGACAGACAGACAGACATGCAGAAATGCATGCATGCGTACACCCACATGTACAGGAGCATATGTCCCTCTTTGCGGATGATTGTACTGCATGATACAAAAATACGTCACTACGCATCTGTGCAGAAGCAGGAAAAAGGGCGGGAAGGTCTGGATGCGTGCAACCGCTTATCCAACACTTGTGCCATGCATGGCTGCCGTCTGCCGCGGTATGCTTCATCCAACCATTACACTATAATACTATATTAGAATACTATATCCGTATACTATATGATCATACTGTATCATAATACTATATTATGGTACCAACCATGACAACGGGCATGTTGGAAACGGTACCGAAACAATGCCTCCTGTACCAAATGCATCAAGGCGAGAGCCAGCGCTCTAGAGGAGGCAAAGAAAGAGAGACACGAAGAGAGGGATAGAGAGAGACAGAGAGAGAGAGAGAGAGACAGAGAGAGAGAGAGAGACAGAGAGAGAGAGAGAGTGAGACACGAAGAGAGAGAGAGAGAGAGAGAGAGAGAGAGACGGACGGAGAGAGCGAGAGAGAGAGAGAGAGGTCTAGCAGAGGGAGGACTCGGATCATGATGGAGAAATACGAAGAGTCAGAGGGTTGAGACACTGGGCCAAAGCTGCATGATCTGCGGCAAAGTTGCGTCACGGGCCCTGGCATAAAGTTAGCCAGTGTTCGTGAAAGCTCCGGCTCCTGTCTGCGGCAGGTTATAATATACTAGTTATAATATACTATAGTTATAATATACTATAGTATACTCTAATACGAAAAAATATACTAGTTATAATATACTACAGTATACTACAATACAGAAAATATACAAGAAATATACTGTAGAAGATTATACCTTATAACATGCTGTATACTACAGTATACTATAATGCACTCTAGTACTATAGAGTCGTTCAGCTGCAGGCCGCAGCAAGGAGGGGCCCTTCGACTACACCAGGCCATTTTTGAGTAGGAGCCTCCGAAGCCAAGGCCTCAACTCCGTTGCTTAAGGGTTTAGGGTTTAGGGTTTAGGGCCTTAATACTTAGAGTAGGGTTCCTTTAAAGGGTTCTTTAAAAGGGGTACTATAACGGATTCGGATACTTATAAGGGGTCTACAATGTAGGGGCCTTAATAATTAGAGTAGGGTTCCTTCAAAGGGTTCCTTAAAAGAGGTACTGGATACTATAAGGGCCACCACGTAGGGGCCTCAATCACTAGAATGGGGCTTTGGGGTATGTTATGCTGTAATCATAATTCCGGAGCCCCCAAAATGTTGTAGGTAATTATTCAGGCCCCTATATTACCCGACATGTTCAGAGGCCAAGTAACTATCCACCTAAAACGACTGATCCCGAAGCCTCTAGAAGCTCACCGCTACGACATCAGTAGATATTCAAAGCAGCGGCGGCAGCAACCAGAACAACAGCACAGCTGCAGCTCGCAGTCGTGCGACATAACAAGAGCGAAAACCATTCAAACCGTCGTCACAAGTACCACCAACAACACCTCGAACAATGCAACAAGGTTCACCGTCATCATCAACTACTGCTACCACCGACACCACCACAACCACCACGGCCACCACAACAACACAACAACGACAACTCCTGCTGCTGCTGCTGCTGCTGCTGCTGCGATAGCAGTAGTAGCAGTAGCAGGCTCCTGAGTCGTCTCCTCCGGCTCATCTGGGATGATCTTCTCTGTGACTGTAACCTTCTCTGATCTTGGGCTACGGGAGCAGGGTTTCAGGGTACAGGGCTTCCACTAGCAGCCAAAAACCCCGAAAGCGCTTCTCGATGGTAGCCAGGTCACAGGCTCTGGCTTCATCACCAGCGTCACTTTAGAATCCTCGACCAGTGTCTGCTGGATGCTTCTAGGAGCTAGCAGCTAGAGTGGCATGACATGCATGGGAGTTCGCTGCTTTGGTTAGTATGCGAGCGCAGAATCGGAACGGCGCGATGCCAGAGCAACAGGCCATGCAGCAGTGATGTTGCTGTTGCTGTTGCAACAGCAGGCAGCAGGAGGAGTAGTAGTACAAGCAGAAGGGTAGTAGGAGTAGGCGTAGGCATACGAGTACTAGAAGTCGTCCTTGTCCTCATGGTCGTCGTCGTCGTCGTCTGCGTCTTCGTCGTCGTCATAATAGTCGTCACAGTCGCCATAGTCGTAGTAGTTGCGGAAGTCGTAGAAGTCGGTCAGTAAGGGTGGTAAAAGTAGTCGTAGGAGTCGAAGTAATCGAACTAGTCGTTCGAAGATGTCGAAGTAGTCGTGTCGACACAGTCGTGGTAGCAGTTGTCGTCGTAGTAGTCGCAGTAGCAGCAGTAGGTTCAATAGTAGCCTAGTAGCAGCGATAGCCGGTAGCAGTAAGCTTCGTCGTCGTCGTAGTCCCTGAACCCCAAACCCGAGAAAATCCCTAAGCCCCCAACTTCCAGAAACCCCCACC